>JAVTVY010015283.1:0-59267 GCA_036873755.1 Hanleya hanleyi
ATCATTCAGACTAACATTGAATTGTTCGACACTTTTCCCCGGTGGGCGATAAAATAAACCGATAATGTACTTGCTAGGACTTTGACTTTCACCATTATTCTGGGTAGGGCTTTCAATTTCTACAAACAGAGATTCATACTGGTCGTCGTTATGAGCTGACAGGTCTTCTCTGACAATACACGATTTGACGTCGCTTCTAACGTACATGACAAGGCCTCCGCCTTTCTTCTTAGATCTAGATGAGGTAAAAGGAGTATAACCAGGGATGTCAAATAATTTCTCAATTTTTGGGTCCAGCCAACTTTCAGAAATGCCCAGGACAGAGAAATGTAGATTGAAATTAGAAATGGACCCCACTATTTCAGTATAATGTTTTCTTAAACTACGGGCATTGATGTGTAAAATAGATAAATTATCACTCCGGAGCGATGGTAGATCGTTCATTTTTTCATTAAAGGAATCTTCTTCAAAATAATTAGATTGGTGTACTCTTAGTTTGTCCCAGTGATCAGCTTCATAAGAGTTATCATCAGTCAGGTAGCGCTCGGCTTCATCTATATTCAGTTTCAGTGGATTAAAACACATATTTTGATAATCGAAAGTATTGTTACAAGAGGTACTATTATCATAAGTGTTAGGAATTTCATCTATATTGCTAAAAGGTAACGAGTCCCAGTTATCATAAGGAACGCCGTCAATACCATCACTATTATCCATCATGTACCAGGCTAAGTTAACTCGGATAGAGGAAGTGATGGTTTTAGTGCAATTGTATGGCCAGAAAGGCCAAAATTACAGGATTTTTATTTTGCAGGAATGTCCCAATTTCTGTCCACATCTGTCGACCCATGTGGTTTCGATTCCCCTCCCTAGTTTGAAATATCTTCTAATGCCTAACAATAGTGTGTACCTCAGAACTGCAATTATATGACATATCATCCACAATTCCACGCATGTATTCATAAATGCAGCTTGTAATATTTTTTTCTGATATACAATTAAAATGTCCTGTATTCCTTGATTAATATGCATGGGCATGTCCTGATTTATTCATATATTCAGCTTGTCCCAAATCACTTGTCTGGTGATACAGATTTCAAGAAAATTTTGAAAATATTCATTATTTATCATGTTATACATATACATGTATGCAAATTCTTTGGACCACACTGGGTGGCCTTGTTGTAGAGCACTCACCTCACAAGAGGCAGGTCTCTGGTACAAGGGTGTAAACTGGCACTTGTATCATCCTCTCTTGGCATTCAGCAGGAAGAGGATAGATCAAGGGCTGTTTGGTCCAGTGTCCGGATAATGTGTCTGGGTAGTGATCATGGTAATTGTGATAGGACTGAAAATTTGTTGAAAGCGACATTAAAATCCTACTCACTCGCCACAGCGGCAAGTTCTCTGTTCTCATGCTATTTCACATGTATACGCTCAGTCATATTCCAATCTTGGTGGACTCAAATATTATGATCATGTAACATGTTACTTCTGACTAATCGAACCCTATTCTAAATGTGTTCAAATAAATATGTGCATCCTTCACACTTGGAGCAGACTTCATGATGCTGACAACTAAAGTTAATTGGCTCGTGTACAGGTACTCAGAGCTGGCACGAGGCTCGAGTATTTTGGAAGGGGTTTGATTTTCAAACTGTTTCATATAATTGTTGTTGCTACAAATATATTTGTTATGCTGATATGTGTAGAGAGATTTCTCATCAATTAACTCTATGCCCCATGATGGCTTACTACCATTGCCCCATGGTAATTTGACACCCCTTCCTAGTTCATGAGGACACCATTTGACACCTTATAAATTAATTAATCAACCTCACTTAATAATCCAGTCCTCAATTTAAGGAGTGCTGATGGTAACCTCTCAACAGGTTACCATGAAATATACACTGGTAACCTATGGCAACCTATTGCATAATTATTAACCTATTGTCATATTATCAGTCAAAATTATGGAGACCTGAAAATAGGTTACCACTATTTTTCATATGGCAACCTTCAGGCAACCCAAAAACAGGTTACCACCTTAAATTGAGGCCTGATAATCTTTTGTTTCAGAAAATATTAAACATGCTAAAATATTGGTCACTGTAAAAAGAATTAAAAATAAATAATAAAACTTTGACCCCAGCCCTCCAATAGATTTGTACCTGACAATTTATGGGCGATCACCGAAAAGGTCTGGGGCAGCCTAGAAAACCTGCATGGTTTGGAAAGGGGCGTCAAATGGCATCATCATGGGGCAAGGAGTTAAGCATTGATTGAGTCAGAACTTAACCTAATTTGTCGGATTTCTGAGATTTTCAATATTTTTCTCTAATTTGGGCTCATTTTCCCTGCCTGATACAAATGTTGCTCTGCTGGCTACAGTAATCTCTATAATAGGTCAATCACAGGGAGTGAAATTTCTCGCCATAAAATCTGAGAGTGGTCAATTTATTTACTATAACACAAAGTTGACAAAATGATTCAAATTCACGCATAATGCAATATTTCTTCTCTATTTCAATGATCTTTAAAGATGATCAAGTTTATTAGAACCATCGATTCAGTTTTATCCCTAAATTGTGGATGATTGAATTACAGGGATTGTCATAGACGTTATATCGCCCCAATTTGAGATGTAAAGCCCTGCATGAATATATTTATTCTCTGTTATATGAATGTAGTCACAAACTTCCCTCGTTTGTCACCTCAATTATCTTATCTTAATTAATGTAATCTGATGTGAATTTACATTAAGTACATACATGTACACAGGGTTTCATACACGTCGTGTTTTGACACCGGTAATCGGTGTCAAAACTCCCGTAAAAACTCAATTTTGTCACCAAAAAACTGAAGTCTGAGTGTTTTAGAAGGGAAAAACTGAAATTTTGGAAAAAAAACTGAAGTCTCCAAAGGCCAATACTTCGTAATTTCGTAATTTATAATCGAAAGATATTGCGGGCAAACAAGCGGGAAATGATTCATACCAGAATAAATTGGTCGGCAGTTCCGGTCATTTCCGTGAGCTAATTATTTATGTCCGTTTCCCGAACTGTTATCGGGGTCATGCCGTCGGTAACCCTAAAACCTGTATTCATACTGAATGTATGTGGGGGTTTCCGAATGGCGTTGTGTGGCGAAAAAAAAAATTGAGGGAGAGTTTGACATGTGGGAATGACAAGCCCCCAAAGACGTCTAACTCTCCTTGGAATGGACAGGTAAATATCTGACCATCGCTGAATAGTATTTATGATAAAGGAGACGATGTAATCTTCGCATAGGGCATTTGTTTTCACTCAAAGTTGAACGATCTTGTCGTGTTGTTGTTGTAAAGAAACTGGCATGTCGTTCGCATGTACGCATTGTACGATGTTGAAACTGAAACCAAAGTTTGATTGTACCGTAGTTAATAAAGTTTGAATGGGTAATTCAAAGACAGCGAACTGATTTAGCCACAATATCAACCTGACTATATCGTTCTTTGATTTGGAGATACATAAAGAAGAGTTGAATTTTTTTTATACTGACAACACTTTTTTGAGATGGTACAAACATGGAGGTAAATTCGGATCCATGGTGCAAACAAACCAAAACAACTGAAGTTGATTTTTAAAATTACTAGAATAGGCACCCATTTTCTGGCATTGAATTTAACTGATCTGTCTATTATCCTGAAACAAGTGTCCCACATTAGGGCAGCACAGAAACATTTCAAATGCCTGCCCCATCAACAAAAGTCTGGCGTACTGCATTTACATGATTAATTTTAGGTCAAACGTTATGGGCAAATCCATTCTTTCAATAAGGGTGGTCAAGTCAAACTGTTTGGCACTTATTTGCAGCCTTCAATAACCAAACATGGTAAACTTATGTATCCGTCTAGAGTCCGCACGATCCTATCGAAAATGAGCCAGCTGCCTTCACGCAATAGTTTACAAAATTGTGCGCCTTTTCAAACAGAATTCTCTAATTCATTTCATTTTTATGAGTTTATGGTCGCCATGGACTAGCTGCAGTTATGACGATTGCTTGTCTTCAATCCTGTAATTTTTTTTGCATTGTCTTTTCATCTCTCTTTTTTTTTAATTTCTCTTTCGAATCTAACCCTGGAGTCTAACTTTTAATTTTAGTCTGAATATTTGCCAAATTTCACATCAAATCTTTTGAAAAAAGTTATGCAAAAATTATAATGTAAGATTTTGAAAGGGAAGTCTGGTCCAGATCCAAGTGGTTTTTAATTAGCGTACATGTAGCTGAAACGTTTCAAAACTTGCATACTTAAATTGGACATCATTTGCAATCCAGAAACTGATACATCGATTTCATTCAAAATTACCAAGTTTGTAATTTTAAAAATTAATTTGAATTGCCTTGTCTTGTCTTGTTGACATCCACAATGTGACATAATGTGCTGAAAATAGATGGTATCTTAGACCTTGGTAAATTAAGAACATAAAACTGAATATGTTAAATGATCTGTTTGTTGCTTTATTTTCACAATTCAAATACATAGCGGTATTGACAGGCTCCATTGATGGTCGTATGAAAATTTGTTATATACATTACTTATGGCGGTTGCAAAATTAGAAATAAACTCAATAGAAGTCTGTCGGCCGGCGACAAAAACGTAAAAATACTCAATTCAGGTGAAAAAAATATTGAATTTTCAGTATCCGGTGGCAAAAATTTGGACTTCTATGAAACCCTGGTACACTGTAAGATGTACATAAAGGCTTTCATCATTCTCAATATTAAGGTGATCGATGAACAGATTAACATAAAATGTAAGAATACCCACCAACTGTGATGACAGTAGATAATTATTAATATTTAAGATAATTAATTAATAACCATGAATCTGTGGAGATGGTGAATACAATCTTTAATACCCTATACCTGTACATGTAGCACCAACCAAAGTTACTGGTACCAAGTCAACAACTAGTGCTACTACTGGTCCACACAGAACCCCAGTAAAGAAGGTTGTGTCAGAAAAGAAAAAAGGTAAACCATTCACTCTGGGAATGGTGTGATGAAAGCTACCGTGTTGCATCATTTACGAGCATGCTGATAAAGTTACACACGTGTGAATTCTACCGTGAAAGATGTTTTTGCCTTCATGATGCAGTATGGATATGTCTACTGTATTTTGTTAGCAAGTTCCGAAGAGAAAGTTTTTTTTATCCATTAACTCTTATAATGCACAATCATAGTATATGCACATGTACATGTATTTTAACCGTACACTACATGTAGTAGTGCACATGTGTTTGATTAACAAGTTTAACCCTTGTTACTCGTTTGTGTCAGTTGTATTAACCCTGTCACTGTATTTTTGTACACCCAGGTTAGAACAGTACCCATACAACTAACAGACCTACAAGTTGTAGTCTTTAATAGCTAGAGTTTGGGATGGTGGTTTTACTGGTTTTCAACAGTTGCATGATTTTGAGCCACAGTGATGTTACCCTCAATGTTTGTACCTGGCATAATGCCCCCACACTGAATTCATCCATTCCAATAAGAAATTTTTCAAATTATTTCCTGATTTTTGGGTCAACCTCAAATTTGTTTTGCGACATCTCCTTTCCCCCTCAAATATTCTCTCCCAATATGTTGTGATTTTTAATGCTTTTATTTCAGTGACCTTGACCTTTCAGCTATTTACCTCAATTTTGGTTGGTGACATCTGTGTGAATTCATAATACTGGCGAAATTTTAGAGAACTTGGTCACTTTGATGAAAAGTTAAAGGTTATACCAAAGGACTCTATACTACTTTGCATAAAAACACACCCAGTAGTGTTCCAAACAACAAATTAGTATTTTTTTCTCGAATAATGTCGTCGAAGTGGGTTTTAGGACATGAATAGCACACATGTGGGGGAAAACGTATTGGAGCCGTGACCTCTGGTGCATGACGTCACAACCTGATTACGATTGCGCCCTAAACGTCATAGTCTATGACGTCGGGCGTTGTTACGAAAGATTCACCCAACTGTGGGAGTTCTAACGTGATGTCGCTGACATTCTGACGTCACAACAGGCATTTGAGCGAGATCGTAATCAGGTTGTGACGTCACAGGTCAAGCGGTCACAGCTTTCGCCGTTTTGAAAGGGGCATGAAATTGTCGCACTTTACTGCTGCTATTTCCAACCTTGGGCAGTTTGGAAACATACAAAAATGTAAAACAAGTCTATTTTATCACCTCTACAACAATTTAGCACCAAAAAGTAGCAGATTTTGAGACCATTTTGTATAACCTTTAAGGAAATAATGGAAGTCGGAATGAGAGGAGAAAATGGAGGAGAGTATGCGTCCCATAGGGTACTGACAGATATAGCTGACATTGCTCAAATTGTTGTAAAAAATTACATGAGAATACATTTATTAATGATGTTAGAAACTGGAATTCCAAAACTGTGTTTCATTTAAAGCCCAGCGGTATGCACACTGGTGTTTGTTTAACACCAATTTCTGGAAACATGTATCTGACACTGTAACTCAGCTTACAAATATTCCTCTTGTTTAATATTTGGAGATGAAAACTCTTGCGTTCAACTGAAAACTCCTGTGTGCTAATAACAGAATTTATGGATCAGATCATCCACTACATTCACCATGACGTCCACCAATGAATCTGTGTTATAGAGATCATGTGAACAGTCCAAATGAAATGATCATATCATGTGACTTTAAAGGTCAACCCAAACGATCTGAGGTCAAAAATATAAATAAATAGTCCTTTCAATTCTGAAAATAATCATATTTTTTTTATAATTTTGTGCCGTCTGGTTGGCGAGATATTGCCGTTTGAAAGGTGAAAATCGCTCTCCTGTCAATTCCAGCTGTGACGTCACGGAGGGACAGGCGTCTTGTATTCTCTATGTTAAAGCCGTATACCACAGTCATAAGTAGCTGCTGATTTCTGGAGATTTTCGGAGTATCGTGGCATCATTTGTTAAATATGCCGCGACGTTGTGTAGTGGGAGGTTGCAGTTTTACTATACAGTGTAGATAACGCTGTTAGTATACATTTGTGGCCTAAAGACGAGAAAATCGCTGCAAATTGGACGAAATTTGTACTCAACACGACGGTGGGGAAAGAGGGCCCGAGCCAGTACTCGTATAATTTGCTCGGCACATTTTGACAGAAAGACGTCATTCGAGGACCTCTACAGCGTAGCAGTTGAATTCGGGTACAAACCAAAACTAAAGAGAACAGATATTCCAACTATCAAACCTAAGAACAATCAGAATGTGACGGCAAAGAAATCGGACAAGGAGAATCTACCACGGACACCGGCTGAACGAACCAAAGCCTGCAAGCGAGGCCTCGGGCAGGGAGACGGCTGTACATGCCCTGCTCGCTCTCGCGTCCCCGATGAACGCCCAGAATGCTATCCATGATGTGGCATTTGTTGCTTGAGCACCTACAAGTTAGACTGGATGAGTCTCTATTCCTACGAAGTAGGCTACAGATCGCAAATTGTCCGGTAATGAATGAGTCAGTCAGTCCATCCGAATCCTTTCGTCGGCAAAATAAGGAGAACCGTTGACATTAGAACCTTGATTTTTGGCATGAACGTGCATTAGGGCATGGTTACCAGCAAGTTCTGAGCTGATCGAATTCTGATGAAAATGATTTATAATTAATTTTTTATTATTTATTGATGACTCGAGTGCACTGTCATGCCCATCGGGAACCCTTGGCTGTATACTTCACTGTGACTTTTAAGCGCCTGGGACTAACTTCGGCCGCCCAGCACTAAAGCAAAAAAAATGATACGCCCAGCACTCGAAAATATCAGTAACTTTAGTGGTACGTACTTGCCAAAATATGTCGGCATTATACGTTTCCAGGTAGCTCCGCCATGTTTTCCCTAATAGTCCACGCCACGCTTCTCGAACATCTGCCGTAAATTGTTCGAAATATTCGGGAAACCTCGTGATCATGCTGGTCGCTGTTAGCCGGTGGTATTGCGGAAGGCTACCGAAATCCCAGAATCTCGCGTCAGGCGAGCTGTATATGCCACGATGCATGAAGGAAGCAAATCATTTGATCGGAGAATGGAGGTTGTTATTTTGTCTGCTGCAAAGTTTTACCGAGCCACGAATATCACTTGACATGTATTTTATAAATCATTGTCATGAAGCGCCAAGCAACTTTGAAAAACTTCTTCTCACAGAAGCGTCAGAGGTCCAATGAAAGTAAATCTTTTGTTGGCTTTCGGTGGTCGTTGTTGTTGTTCTAAAACGTCAGCTTCCAAAAAATATTTTAATTATATCTATATTAAAAAGCACACATGCATGTGTGCGCTCGCTCGTACGTCATAATCAGTCTATTAGACATGTTAGATCTACATGTACTATGAGATATCTATAATATGGCTAGCTTAACAGTACACTTGAATCTAGTATTAAACTGGAGATTCCTGAGTAATCTATTTTTAGCCTAACTGACCGTACATTGTAATGTTGACACACATTCCGATGGTATCCGTTTTCACTCATTTGCTGGTCTTGGAATTCCGTTGTGATTGAAGGCATATTATACTGCACGTTTTATATATCCAGCCTATACAACATTGCATAATTTCTTCAGTTCAGTCATTAGTTAAAAAATGTTCTACCTCAAAAAGAAATAAAAAATGACTGGATTTTATGAGAGAAATTACTAAATTGAAACACAAAAATGACACTATTATCTGTTATTACTGAAGAAATCGATAATAAAATCATCGTTGTGTTTTAAATTCAGTAACCTATAATCAGTTGTTTATTTTTTTCGTGTATGCTTTATTGTTCATTGATTATTATTATGTACTCTCTTCAGATGAGGTACCTTGAAGTTGAATGCCAAATAAATATATCCATGGAGAATGGCTCTCTAGTGATGCCTGATTTGATTCTTGCATTCTAACAAATCTCTGATCTTGACCTTTCTCACTTCAAATTTGTGTTTCTTTTCCAGTTTCCTGTTTTATTTGGGACTAGAAACATTTACTTCTCAACTGCCCTGACAGAGCACCATTCCCTACGCTAATTTAAAAAAAAAATCGCCTAATGCCGAGAGGGGAGGGGGGGTACCCCGCTCTCTCGGACTCTCCCCCCAACACCTCGTGCTGTACTGCTGGGCTGATCAGTGTCCAGGGTAATAGAAACTGAGGGCGATAATAGTTGCTACGCTAACGACTCACCAGCGGTGACATCTGGAAAAGTTAATAGTTAATTAGAGACGCTAAATAAATTCTCTCATGGTAGCACACAGGGCCCCCAAGTCATCTCTCGAGTACACACTTAAATTATATCAAACCCTATTTCGTAGGTCCTGTGACGTTAGTCACACTGCCATGTTTCATATGTACTATTTAATAATAATAAAATGATCTTTCTTAAATATATATATGTTTGATAAGTAAATAAATAAAAAAAAATATATAAAAAAATTTCAAGTATTTCTTAATAGGCGGAGTTACTTCCTTTTGTTTCTGCTTTAAAATACATTATGAAACAGGGGCTGGGTCCAGCCTACCTACAAGTGTGAGAATGCATGTAGATCAGACAACGACAAAGTCGTACAGTGATTGGGCAAACCGGTCACCTTTTATTTTTATTTTTTTCTGAACACCAATTGGAGTGAATGGCTGTAGATACAGAAGTGATATTAATATTTTCATAATCCTTTGACATTTGAGATTGTGGGAATATCATTCGATTTCAATTTAAAGTAATTTGTCGAAAATTGAGCAAATGTGAATGCCGATCCATCACGTCGTTTCGACACCAACTCACCACGGCTTACTTTTCGCCATGAATGTCCAAAGTTTTTTTATCAAACTATATAATTCTGAAATTGGTATTTCATGGGGATTATGGGGAAAAAAACAGAATTATCAACAGTTTACTGTCCATTCTGTCGAATCCCGGAGTTTATCCCGTCGAAAAGGCCGTCTCGGCCAGTAACAACAACAACAATACAAACGTGCTCGTTCTTTACATCACAGAATCGATCTACATTCAATACAGTTTGAAATATATGGACATTTGGTCTTATAGATGACGATAATAAAGTTTCCAGTCAAGTTGCAAACCAATCTGTATTCAACAAACGACCTCTCCGAATCCTGTCGTCGAGTTCCACGTTGTCAGAATGGTTGTCACTGTCAGAGTCGGAGCCGTACGGCTCAAATTGATAGGGCTGAATTCCGTCGTTGGTCTTCAAACAACTGTTATTTTGCCCGTCATCATCCTCCTCTATGTCGATTTCATCTTCTTGGCGAAAAATATTTCCATCTAAGGAGCTGATATCGCCCGAATCGACATCTGAATCGGAGCTCTGACTGCACTCGCTTTCCATGTTATCCGCTATTTTTTCTCAGGCAATTGCCCTGCGTGACGTCATCAACCCAGCTGTGAAAGTGTGAAAAGCCCACTTTGCTCCCATATTACGTGTGTTTCTGATCGGATTAGAATTTTTTCAATATTTTTTTCATACAAAGTGAAGTATGAACTATGATTTTTAAGGATTTTTAGACAAAAAAAAATTCTGTTTGGGTCGACCTTTAATGCCGGTCAGTGAGGAGTGGCAAAGAACAACATCTACATCTAAAGATGACCATACATCACGGTGCACAAAGTTTTTGAATCCAATATTGCCAGCATGAGAATATCCAAGTATTCATATCCTCACACTCCCGTTTGTGCTAGCTTCACTAATGTTGAACAATTGCACGTCCAGTATTTGGAGTCGATAGGCACATGAAAGTCTATACTAATAATTGTTTTTGTGTTGACCATGTTGACTGTGACTGTATAGATTTATCCATTTTGACAAGTTGTCAGATGGTTGTGTGACATGTTGTACATGTTGTGTGACATGTATGTCATGTTGTATGACATGTTTTACTTGTTACCATCATTGTTTGTGTTTGAAAATATTAACATATAGAATCCAGCATATAAACAATTTACATGGTAAATGCAGTCTGCTTGTGATTCACAATACTTCCTGAAATGTTCTCGAATAAATGAAACAAAGAGCTGCTCATGGTGATATATTAATAAATCTATGATCAGTATTGGAGCTGTGTTTAAAGGAGGTTCTCTGCTTGTCCATTTTCCCACTCGTCATCAAATGTACATTTTCACAGATCCACAATTTATTGATGATATCTGATATTTCTAAACTTTTTTATCATCGTATTATTTAGTATAAAGAGACCTCAACAGAATGATCAGTTGGTTGGGGTCTTTTTGATTACATTTATTAGTTCATGTTTAAGAAAAATTACAACCTTTTGGATGATCCCTGTTTAGCGAAACAACACATTTTCCAAATTTTGTGTACATGACCTATGTAACAGGAAACAAATGTCAATATCTGTTGCTCTTGTGTAGAGTCTATGTGGGACAAAACGTGACAATCATATACATGTAAAATCTCATAAATGTTGGTTAATTAGACTGTTTTAATGAGTTATGGTCATTTTATGCTTCCAGGCATGAAGCAAGACCCTAACATGAACATCAATGACCAAGGGTTTGGGATGAGAGGAGAGCAAGGAAAGGTAGGATATTTCATATTTCTGTTGTATGTTCACCTCTATCAGGTCTATCCCTCTACTACAACATGCATTCGACCAGAACACGCAGAATGGGCAATTGGAGGATCCCTTAAACAGGAGTGGAATCTTCACTGATTGGTTCATGAGGCACGAACCAATCATAGCTGCCAGAAGTATGGCTCGTGTCAATATTTAGTTTAAGAAATGTGTGAGACTGCTGTCTGCCCTAACTCTCTCTGAGACACATACATTCCCCTGATTAACAGACTCTCTTATCTACATGTACACATAAATAATCCACCTCAGGGACATCAACCAATCACAAATAAATTCTTTATTTCGAGAGGGTGACGCAATCAGTTTACATAAGCTGTTCTCCCTTGAGGCCCTCAGATAAAAAAAAAATTTAAAAAAATAAATAAAAAATTTAAGCATGACATACAGGAATTTTAGCGGAGCATATTTACAAATGTACATAGTTGTTTCTTGAAAGAGTTCACAGACTTGGCTTCCTTTACAGGGATTCATAGAAGTCCAAATCTTACGAACCGAAATCTGGAAAATTGAGTTTTTTTTCACTCAAATTGAGTTAAAATAAAATTTATCGGCATTTTTTCTCCCTCAAATTGAGTATATAAATTTTTTACAAACCAGGATCATTTTTTCCCCCAATGTTGAGTATATAATTTTTTTACAAACCAGGGTAAATGTTACCTTCTGTGAACCTTGTCTACTGTTACCATTTCAGGTATTTTTAACCTTTTGTGTAATTAAAACCATTTTGTGTTGTTGATTGCGTTTACTCGTTTCCATCATTATGTTTTCAGGTATCCGGCAGGATACATGAACAAATTATGTTAGATTTATTCAAGTTGTTTACGAGTAATACTTCAGGTAATCAGTTAAAACTTTGTAATGCTGCCGGTACTGGTTTGCATTTATATATACATGTACATGCACTCCTCATATTACATGCAGTGAGGAGTGTCAACTATTTCCCTCTCTGAAAGCTGTTATATCTCAATCAATCAACAATATTTACATAAAGAACTTTTAATTCCTTTTTCCAACTTCCACACAGGACTGTCTGAATAATACACAAACACACATCCAATTTCAGTATACAAATATGGCCCAACTTGTTAGGTGGTAATTATAACAAAATATATATATTGATATCATAAAAACTATTAATTTAGATCTAAAATTAAATTTGAAGAAACCATTATCCAAAATTTAACATTAACAGAAAAATAATTTTAATTATGGGAACATTTAACAAAAGCAGTGAATTAATAAATATAAAAATATTGTGATGACATAAGTGAAGTTCCAGTTACTGTGATATTATTCAATTACAAATGACCACCAGTATGAAAAATCACACTGGTTTATAAAACGATGCTTATATATATTTTATTTATATACACGATGATTGTATTGGGTTACACCAATAATAGGAGTCTTGAGGATGATATTATTTTGATAGAATATCGTTAACAAAAAAAAGAAGGAAAAAACAACAACGCAACACTTTATAACGCCTGCTTGCTCTCTCGCTAGGAAGAGTTCACTCCCTTGTCAAGTTCTCAAACCGCACGCTGTATGGTTGTGTCAATTTTCGTTATATTAAACTAACGTGGTATTACTATTTTCTCAACACAGACCAGACAGATTATACGAAGAAATACTTACGATTGGCATTCTACGAAAACAACGTGTGTTTATTCAGTATCGTTTGTATCTCCCTGCGTTGGAAGGAACGAGAACGAAAAGGTCGAACGAAAACGAAACCAAAAAAAAAAAAAAAATGGCGACTCGTCGATTGTTCAGTGAAATTACGGTTCATAAGTATTCGGGATTCTTCCACGGAAATATACGTCGATGCAACTAAAATTACGTCGGATAAACTAGTCTCGGATGAATATATCCCGTTAACAGACTAGTCGTCCAAGGTAAATTCAGAGCAGCTGACGGAGTTTGCACTTGACGTTGTTGTTGCTGCCGACAGATTGACATGTGCTTCCGCGACCATGGGATGATTTCCCGACAACCGGCTATTGAAATTTCGAATTTACGAAGCTTAAAAATTCAGTTTCCGAAGCTTGAAAATTCAGTTTCCAACACACAAATTGAGTATAAATATTTTGGTTAAAACTTTTGATTTTTTACTCAAAAAAATTGAGTTTTGAACTGAAAAATTGAGTTTTAAAACTCAATCTACGAACCGAAATTCGGTACGTAGAACTGACGTGTATGAATCCCTGCTTTATGGACTGGGGTGGGCTATTCCAAATTATTGGGCCAGAGTATCTCAAACTTCCCTTGAAGTATTCGGTTCTGCATTTAGGGATATATAATTTATTTGTGGCGGTTGGTCTTGAAGTTCGCTTTGAGACTTGAGCAGTGTTCAGAAATAATTTAGAGATAGTAGAGCTTGGCATGCAATTGAGACTTTTATAGATCAAAATAGCTTTCTGAGCTATTTTACTACATGTAGGTACTCAATTCTCCACAGAGTCCGCAGAAGGCCATTGTACATGTTGGAGAGCACACTGAACAGTCACAGGTTCAGTGTGCTTATCACATGATTCATATATATATATATATATATCCATGTACCATGTCATGGGTATTTATAATGAGAACCTATCTTTTACAAATTATATATATCCTGCCTGTGACTGTCTATATGAATTATATAATTATCCTGTTCAACTGATGGTATTTCTAACAGACTCAGTACATACAAAATGTAGTCCATAAGCAAGAAGCACCCTGCCTGCCTGCCTACCTGGATACTGAAATAATTTTCAGTTATACGTTGAAATGATACAGTTGGTAATTTATTCCTTCGCTGTCTGCTGCCAAGCTTATCTGACAGATGTGTGGTATAGTGTAGTATTGGTGAACACTCAACTGTTCATGGCTGTCGGGTCAGGCAGTCCTGGCCTTGCCTTGGATAAATGACAATTGAGTGAGCAAACAACTGCCTCTGATGGATAATATGTATGTTGAAAACAGGCAACAATAATTTTCTGAACCCCTACATCAGACAGCCGAAGTATAAGGGAATTGCCTGCTTTCCGGGTTTGAAATGTTAAAACAAAATTGTCTCAGGTGACTGGTACATTTTTGTCCCCTGCCACATATTGGGAGGGCGAGACTTAGAAACACCGGGAGTCCATAATTCCATCTTTCCATCTTCCGTCCTTCCATCCTTCCATCCTTCATTTCTTGTCCGACCAATAACTTGAGAACTTATCTTGACGATTGGACTATTGAACCGTTCGACTTCAAACTTGGGGAGTGTCTTGACATCAGTGAAAGAACGGTTCGGATTGCTTTTTCAGTTACCTATGTAATCCAAGATGGTCATGAGCCATCTTGAACTTTCAGCAGTTGGATCTTGAATTTTAAGTGCACTGCTTAGATCTAAGTGCAGTATCGAGAATGATTGAACTGATCAACTTGAACCGTAGGGAGTGTCTTGACATTGGTCATGTTTTTCAGTTACCGGTACCTTCATAATCCAAGATTATTATGGCACTGATCTCAAAGGACTCCAAAGCCTACCAATGATTAACAGTTTACTACGGTACTCTATCACAACTAATTGGGTAATTAATTAACACTGAATAGCCAGCCCCTGTTTGAACTTGTTCTCCAGCGGTCAAAAGATGGGGCCTATAATATTGTCTGGTTCAGCATTAATACACACGGCATGAAAAAAAAGGTAGACCTACATGATAAAATTTTTATTGGAAATGGCGATTGGAAACTTTGATTGCAAATTATTGGGGTGTAATCAAATGTCAATAGGGGGATCGATTTATTGGGGAGATTACCAATACCTTATGCAGGATCAAAACGTGTGGATAATGAAAACCTATTCACAATGATATTTCAGTTATGTGAATGACTCACATACTTGATGCACAAAAAAATACTTAGTGTATGGTGAATATTCCAGCTGTCACAAGAGACAGATAGTTTTGTTTTCATCCTACACATGTACCTGTCACATACAAAATATATCTGTTCAGGACAGGTGGACACCCTATTATTTCGACTCCTGCTTCGCAAACTCATTCTACATGTAGGTGATTAACGTTGAGTGTGAGCTCAACAGTTGTTGTTCCCTCTGGTGGTTCCTGAGTGGTGATGTATAAAATGTTCAGTTCTACTGGCCTTTCCTCAGATAATGATCTGCTCAGAGATGGGTAGTTCCATCACTGGCTGTGAGGTTGGTATTGAATTCCCTCTCCCATGACCACACCATACCATACCATCCATGAATTGGTTGTTTGTCCACTTCACCTATGTGCATACATCATATTGATGATTATGTACATCTTGTATCATGGTTTACTCGATAAGTTGATTAATTTATTATTGATTATTGAATATTACCTTATTATTGACCATTAATCTATTATTGTCCTCCGCCACGAAGTGGTGGGAGGACTTGGAAATGCTAGCCGTCCGTCCTTCCATCCCTCCGTCCTTCCGTCCGTCCCACATCTTGTGAACGCGATGTCTCGAGAACAATTCGACCAATCGACTTCAAACTTGGGAAGGTTCTTCACATCAGTCAGACGGCCATTGGTATTGATTTTCACTGAGGTACGTAATCCAAGATGGCTGTCATTGACATATTGGATTCTGTCCGTCCCACATCTTGTGAATGCGATATCTCGAGAACAGTTCAACCAATCGACTTCAAACTTGAGAAGGTGCTTCACATCAGTTAGGCGGACATTGGTATTGATTTTCACTGAGGTACGTAATCCAAGATGGCTGCCTTTGACCATATTGGATTCCATCCATCCCAGATCTTGTGGACGCGATATTTCGAGAACAATTTGACCAATCGACTTCAAACTTGGGAAGGTTCTTGACGTCAGTCAGACGGCCATTGGTATTGATTTTGACTGAGGTACGTAATTCAGGATGGCTGCCATTGCCCATATTGGATTCCATCTGTCTTCCATCTTGTGAAAGCAATACCTCGAGAACAAATCAACCAATCGACTTCAAACTTGGGAAGGTTCTTAACATCAGTTAGATGGCCATTGATATTGATTGATACTGAGGTACATAATCCAAGATGGCTGCCATTGACCATATTGGATTCCATCTGTCTCGCATCCTGTGAACGCAATATCTCGAGAACAATTTAACCAATCGATTTCAAACTCGAGAAGGTGCTTCACATCAGTTAGATAGCCATCGGTATTGATTTTCATTGAGGTAGTATGTAATTCAAGATGGTTGCCATTGACCATCTTGGATTCCGTCCCTCCTGCATCTTGTGAACATGATATTTTAAGAACAACTCGACCAATCGACTTCAAACTTGAGAAGGTGCTTCACATCAGTTAGATGGCCATTGGTATTGATTTTCACTGAGGTACGTAATCCAAGATGGCTGCCATTCCGTCCGTCCCGCATCTTGTGAACGCGATATCGTGAGAACAATTCGTCCGATGACTTCAAACTTGAGAAGGTGCTTCACATCAGTTAGACGGCCATTGGTATTGATTTTCATTGAGGTAGTACGTAATGCAAGATGGCTGCCATTGACCATCTTGGATTTCACTCACCCGTATTTACCTGTGTTGTGAACGCGATATCTTGATCTATTCCACCCATCGATTTATAAACCTCACCATCCACAAATCGATGGATACAACTACAGACTTACATTCCAGTGTTACACTACCCATTACTGCTTCCCAAACCTCCTCAAATTGTCTCAACAATTTCAGATAAACGTCTCCTTCCACATACACATATCCACTTTCCAAGTTATATTTAAGGAGATATTGGAAGCGTATTATGCTGTACGCTCTCAAACAGGCTACTTGGCGGAGGACCTGCTAGCTACTCAGCTTGTTTTTTATTGAACATTACTTTTTTAGCTCATTGTTATCGCGATTTCTCAGGAACTACTGCATAGATCTTTCTCAAATTTGGTACACCGGTTCCCCTTGGGGTCTAGTTGTGCAAGATACCTGTTGTGGTCTGATTCACAAATCCAATATGGCCACCAGGCGGCCATCTTGGATTTCCCCATGAAACATTGTTATTGCAATTTCTCAGGAACTACTTTGTGGATCTTCCTCAAATTTGGTACACAGGTTCCCCTTGGGGTCTAGTTGTGCAAGATACCTTTTCTGCTCTGATTCGAACATCCAATATGGCCACCAGGCAGCCATCTTGGATTTCCCTATGAAACTTCGTTATCGTGATTTATGAGGAAGTACTGCATGGATCTTTCTCAAATTTGATACACAGGTTCCCCTTAGTGTCTAGTTGTGCAAGATACTTTTGTGGTCTGATTCAGAAATCCAATATGGCCACCAGGCGGCCATCTTGGATTTCGAGATGAAACATTGTTATCTCGATTTCTCAGGAAGTACTGCATGGGTCTTTCTCAAATTTGGTACAGAGGTTCCCCTTGGGTGTAGTTGTGCAAGATACAATTTGTGGTCTGATTGAAAAATCCAATATGGCCACAAGGCGGCCATCTTGAATTTGCCAGTGAAATCTTGTTATCGTGAATTCTTAGGATATTACTGCATGGATGTTGATACACAGGTTCCCCTTGTGATCCAGTTGTGCAAGATACCTTTTTTTGGTTCATTTCGAAAATCCAATTTGTAGCCTGATTGAAACATTGTTCCAGATGAAACATTGTTATCGTGATTTCTCAGGAACTACTGCATGGATCTTTCTCAAATTTGGTACAGAGGTTGCCCTTGGGGTCTAGCTGTGCAGGATACCATATATGGTCTGATTGAAAAATTCAATATGGCCACCAGGTAGCCATCTTGGATTTCCCCATGAAATTTTGTTATCGTGAATTCTTAGGATATTACTGCATGGATGTTGATACACAGGTTCCCCTTGTGATCCAGTTGTGCAAGATACCTTTTTTTGGTTCATTTCGAAAATCCAATATTGCCGCATCTTGAATTTCCCATGAAACTTTATCATAAAATCTCAGGAAATAACTGCATGGATCATTTTATAGTGTTCAGGGGGGACAACACAAGTTAGAACACAACACAAGTTAGAAACAAGTTATTGCAGTTCTTTAGTAAAAATTTCTCACAGCTACTTTCTCCAGTTACAGACAGTTGACCTACAGTGCCGTGGCACTATCTTTTACATCTTCGCAGACAGATGGTATGTCTTGGTTAGGCCATACCTCACCAGAGATTACTTTCATTGGAAAAATGTCCTGTTACATCTCATTGCCATCGTAACAACCCAGTCGCACATATTTCGTACTCGACATGTCTCCCCCTGGTGCATATACCCACAAAATATTGGAATCGTAGGTTAAAAACTGTCCAATGTACTGTCCGGACACGAAGTGGACAGACGGACGAACGACTGCAATCACATAATAAAAATTGGTTCTGGTTAATGCTTATAGCTTACTGACAATCACACATTATATTTTGGTATAATTGCCTTTATTCCATAACCTCCAATTACAATCATGAATTTACAGCTTGACCTCCTGTGAAATCGACTATGTTGCCATTTTTTTCAGGGGAGACCATGCAAGTTAGAAACTCATCTATTGCAGTTCTTCAGTAAAAATTTCTCGCAGCCACTTTCTCCAGTTATAGCCAGATGAGCGCTACAGTGCCGTGGCACTATCTTTAATGATTATTGAACAGTATTTTCTTACTGTTTATCGAACATTACTTTATTAAGGATTATTGAATATTTATTATTAATTATAGAACATTATTCTGTTTTTGGTTGTTGACCATTCAAACCTCTGGTCAGACATGTTATACTACACCAAAGTTAAGGAAAAAATTAAATAGGTAAATACTGTTGTTACATGTACCGTACATGAACAGTTGTAATACATGTGAATTCGATCATCCTCTAATTAAGTGGGATAATTTACTGAACATCCACCGCGAAATTGTCATGATGGATTTTACAAAATGAAACATCACAGTCAGTCCATAGATAAAATCAGAAGTTGGAGCTCTACAATATATTCATCTGTTTTACTTCCACGTTTTACTACACTCCCTGTATTTTTCTAGGGCTTGCAGGTGAAATCTCTTTCCACTAACCTGGAGCATAATTGGAGATATTTTGGTTGTACATATATTTAAGTGTGGTATGCTGATATGTTTCACTGCCCAATGGTATAGCCAGGTGTACAAGTAACCCTGTCTATGGAGGCTTGAACTATTCCTGCCAACACAGCACTATTTTCACAAGGTTGATTGATGACTAGTTAAAATGAAGGAAAATATACAAACCAGGGTGTAAACATACTGAATGGTGCTACTGGTATGTGTAGTAACCTACACCTATAACTAGTCTACCATGGACTACTTTATTTCTCTCTATTCCAGTATGTTTGATTTAACTTGAAGGTTATGTCCTTTAAACATTTACAGACAACATGGGTTCAAATTTGCTAAATGATCATTTGGGTAGACTCCATTAATTACATGTAGATACAATTTCACTCCTCCAAATTCACGCTCCTACGATGCCTCTGGTTGAAATACTGCACTGGGTGTATATTTCTTGCTTTATTTAATAGAATATGTTGCACCTCTTTAGTCATGTGACCTTAGTTGTTAGGACCAGTCGAAGTGTAATTATTTTATAAAACTGTCAGAATTTTACTGATTCCTTGTTTTCTGCCAGCTGCCCGCCTGTCATTTTTTCATCTACCCAATATTTTCATTATTTGTTGTTTTTCCTACTTCAATGCACTTTCCAATCGCAATTTCTGGCTTTGAGAATGTTGAAATCAGAAAAATGTTAAGCCATGCAAACTTATTTCGCTCAACAACCTCATAGACACATCAAAGCTGATGATGAAAATGGGAAGATTGATGAAACTAACGGCGGTAATGTGCTTATTTAAAACATAAACATGGCAACCAAATGATGTCGCCTAAAATTTATTTCAAACAATGAACAGTGAATGAAAAATATAAGACCCTACCCGCATCAATGTTAAAAGACAGTCTGATGGGAAACAAGGAATGAAGTCATTAGCCTAATCATGTGCCATGAATGCAGTATTCGTGACTGGCTCTAATGATATTTGAAGAATTTATGTACATGTATTACATATCCAGATTGATTCCTGGTACGTGTACTTCATATCAAATTTATTAGAATCTGGATCCTCATTTTGGTCTATATCTCAGTAAGCTTGTTTATGATCACCATAGGCTTGGCTATTACCTTCATTGTGACCCCATTAATTAATATTCCTGATATTCCAAGCTGTGGATATATTGTAGTACTATTTACTGTATAGGTCTGACAGGTGTTAGTGGTATGGGAGGCTGAAATATGAGAGAGTAACAACTGAGGGCCAGTCATGGGGTGAAAATAGCAGCACATGGTCCACGCTGTCAAAACATATCACTCAGTAAAAAGGCCCAGGCTCATGTTTGTAGTATTGAACAAGTGTGAAGGGGGAATGTTGGATGTTCCCTCAACCTGTCTGCTGGCTTTTAGTCCCCTGTTCTCTGTTTGTTATCAACCTTGTGACTGGTAGAGATTTTGAGGAGAAAAATACATGTGGAGATATAGCCCACCTGTTGTTGATCTCACTTTCTGATCTCTGTGTGTGTGTGTGTGTGTGTGATCACTTCATTCTTTAGGCAAGTGCCAGGTTTGGGAATACATACTGCACAAGTAGACTAGCCATGAGACTGCAGATATTGTGATTGGTTGGCTAACACTAGTGAGCTCATTCAATTCTACCAATGGGTGACTTGCATAATACATGTAGCAACTATCCAATCAGATTCTGTCATTACCACTTCTTGTTTGTCAATTTTGGCCCAGTTAAAGGTTATACAAAATAGTCTCAAAATCTGCTACTTTTTTGTGCTAAATTGTTGTAGAGATGATTATATAGACTTGTTTTACATTTTTGTATGTTTTCAAACTGTCCAAGGTTGGAAATAGCAGCAGTGAAGTGCGACAATTTCATGCCCCTTTCAAAACGGCGAAAGCTGTGACCTGTGACGTCACAACCTGATTACGATCTCGCTCAAATGCCTGTTGTGATGTCCAAATGTCAGCGACATCACGCTAGAACTCCCACAGTTGGGTGAATCTTTTGTAACAATGCCAGAAGTCATAGACTATGATGTTCGCGGCGCAATCGTAATCAGGTTGTGACGTCATGCACCAGAGGTCACGGCTCCAATACGTTTCCCCCCACATGTGTGCTATTCGTGTCCTAAAACCCACTTCAACGACATTATTCGAGAAAAAAATACTAATTTGTTGTTTGGAACACTACTGGGTATGTTTTAATGCAAAGTAGTATAGAGTCATTTGGTATAACCTTTAACCAATCAACTGACAGAACTAGCATTTCTAGTTTATCTACTGGTACTATTGCGCAAGCCTTCGATTAAAGTGAGAGGACAAGGGGTTTTTTTGGAATTCAGGTTACATGTAGCAGCGTATTGTCCTGTGATGACCTGGGATGATCCTTGAAATTTTAGCAGGATTTCAGGATGAATTAAATTCTGAATATTGGTATTGAATACCGCGCCTCAGGATCAACTTAGATTTGTAATAGGGTACTGGAAAAGGGATCCCACCTTGCCCCCCACGCCCCTACTCATTAAAGGAGTGTAACTCAAATACCCTTATGATATTTCTTTTTTTAACAGTCACTTTTGTATGTTCATGTACCTCCAGAAGAAAATATATGTACGTTATGTTATACATACATGTACCTATTTTGATGTGTAAGTATTGTTATCTTGTTCTTCATCAAATTTTAAACTTGTTCAAATATTACATGTAAATATCAATTAGTTCTGCATATTCGAAAGAGTTATCTCCCCTAACTAACAATTTCTCATAATGTCAAGATTTGTTGTTGGTGCCAAGAAATATTTGGGATTGAGAATTGAACTTTTTGCTTTGATTCTTAGCCATTGACTGTGATATTTTAAAGGCCTCCATGCATGGCTCTTTGGACATGTCACCTTAACTTGATTGTAACAGCTGAGTATCACAGTTCAATGTACATATATGTTATAGACTCCTCAATCTCATGGTTCACTGGTCTCCTCCACATGTACTTAGAGCATATAAGGTGTTATTTGTGACTAGTTCCATTGTCCAAGATTGTTAACTGATCTATTGCTGTGTTGTTATCCTGTCATCAGGGAGACCCTCTTCTGTTTGTTGGTAGATTTTGTATATTAGAACTCTTGACATGGGTTTGTGAATTTGACAAGAGTTTTAGAATTACTGACCTGGAAAAGCAGACTGGGTCTGATGAGTCACATTATTAAAACTACCTTAATTGTATAGGAATGCAAATTTGGCTTAAACAGTCTAGTACATGTGGAAGAGTTCTGAATATCGTCCCATGTACACTGGACAGGTTTAGTTCCATATCTGTTAGACCTGTGGATTCAGTTGTTTGATTGAGTGATTGTTACTTCTATAAGAGAAGGTTATACATTTATACATTTACCAAATTTACATGTGAATTTCACACATCGGACAGACAGTATTATATACTTGAGGAACTTTGGTGACATTTTTGCAGTTTCGTCAGACGAACATTTGTCATCACCTTAATATTGTCAGAGTAGAAAGGTGATAGATACTACATATACTGTTGACCATGACTGAACCCTTTGGTCTTCATTGTGATGCACAGACACAAACAGCTGATCTGGACAAACAGAGGAAATATGCTGCAAGCAACTTGGACCAGACTCTCCGGAAACAGTTGGAATTATGTGATAATATCTTGGAGGAGAAGATTTCTGGCAGTTCTGTAAGTGCTTGAAGGTGACCCCATCACCCACAGTAGATTACAGTCTATGTCATTTTCTTCATAGTCCGTTAAGGTTCACAATTACATGATGTAGATTTCAAATATCAAACAGGAAGAATGTTCACATAATGTAATTGCTATTTGGAAATGTTGAATGTGTAAAATCCATGTCATTGTCTACATGTACTCTGTATACATGATACCCTATTTCTTCTAATTTTTCAAACAGTATTTTTAGACTATGAAGCAGAAAAAATCACTCTTATGTCAAGTGAGGCTAAATACCATGAATACTGTGGCATGGATATGTTACTTATCCCAAGAACTGCAAAGATAACTAGTGAGATTTGTAGAATGTTTGCAGAATCTCTCCCCACAGACACAGTGGTCTGAAGTTGAGTTTTGTCGTCTGAATAATTAGAAGAAATAGGGTATATAAATTAGGTTTCAAATCCGCTGTTTTCTTATTTTCTATTAAACTCTGGATTCCACACTACTTCTTGATTAAATAACCCACATCGAAGTTGAATACATTTTGTTTCTACAAAACTGCGGTGACGTAACACAAGGCGATTGTAACATTGCGAAACCATGATGTGCAGAACAGTGATGAGCTGCTTTGTGATTGTGCCGCAGCTCACACAAATGATCAATCTAAACCTAATTTAATGTTTTAAATCTGCTTATCACTGTACCGGTAATCATTACATGAGCATAGTTATTTCACCAACATCACCAACTAATTTGTTTGTTATGTTGTATGAAGTGCTAGGTACGGCTGTTGGTTTTTCAAATGGTGTTGGAAAATAATTTTTTCTAATTTATGGCAGAACATGTAAAAAGGGTTCCCACGGTCTTTCAACAGAAACAGACTTGTTATTGGCATACATGTACTATCACCAATAATTGTGAGAGGAGGAGAGATAATAGGATTTAACATCGCATTCAGCAGTATTTCAGTTTATAGCAACTTGCCAATCACTGACAAATATGACATATGCCTTCGATACAATTGAAAGCATCCTATATATTGAACTCTGACTCACAGGTCTGCTGACTGTGCTTTCAGTATTGTTACATATAGCTGTTACAGAGTATGGTCCATGTAAACTATTTGTACCAGTTCCACATTATCGATTGATACCAAACTTTGGTCCTATTACGCATGAGGCGAAGAGGAGCTCTATTCATTCTGAGGTCAAAGGTCATTGTCACTGTGATTGCGAAGAAGAAACCTTTGTCTTTCTTGTCTATTTAGCACAAATAAAGGATTGTTCATATAACATTTATGCAACTGGCAATGGGACTGAAGCCTATTGAAGATGACTTACCTTGACCTATATTATCAAGGTCAAATTCTAGGATCATATATCTTTGGAAGGATTACTGTTAGGCTCTCCAAAATCATATTACATACAAAACTGTTGATAGACTAGAAACCATTCCAATTTTGCTGACCTTGGCTTATTTTATCAAGGTGAAATTCTAATTATTGCAATATCTTCAGGGATCATGACTTTAGGCTCTCCAAATTCACACTGCAGTGCTTACGGTAATTCCCCTAATAATTCAATCACAGGAAGTTCACTTTTCAACTCTGTTATTCAAACACAGAGAAAAAGTAACATTCCCATCCTTCATTCAAATTGAAGAAAAGTCATATAATGACAAAATGGGGCACTTTGTAGCTGGTGCCATCAAGAATATTTCCAGATAAAAGCCATTTTTGCTGCACTTCCAGTGATCGAATTATTAGGGGAATTACCGTATATGTTACTGGTGATTGACTAGAAGTCTATTGAAGTTGACTTACCTTGACCTATTTTATCAAGGTCAAATTCTGTTTAACACGATGACTGTCAACTACAACTTCTCTTCTTGCAGCTATTTGCCAAACCCTGCTCCGACTGTTCTCGTAGCAGTTTCATTTCCTTCATTGGCCAATCCAATTTGTCCATCATGCTTTTTTGGGGACCCCCCATGCTATGAGAACTCATAATGTTCACCAAATGGTAGCATTGTTTTTGTCACTTTATCAGCCATGCCAGCATATCCAGTTTGCAGTACCATACACAATGGTTTACTACAAGAACTCGTAGTGGCAGAATCTGGTACACCCACCGCTACGAGTATATTAGTAGTCGGCATTCAACGTGTTAATGAGAAAATTATAGCTCTACGTAATTCATGCTACTGGTGATTGTCTAATTATGTTATACTGGTATCTTTTGAAAGGATTATAGCTATAGATTTTTAAGGGTCATTATGCTCCTATATTCACTGTAATTTTGACAGCCCCCTATGTTCAATATTTACTTAAAAACTCCTATGATTCCTATATCATTGGTCAATTTACGGAAATTACTGTGGAAAAACATTTAATGTCAGTCATGTTTAACAATGGTGTAATAGTGTGGGGTATTTTATGTACATCTACCTGCTCTTCTCATATGTACGGTAAAATGTTAACTTGTGGAATTAATGTTACATGTACCAAGGCCAGATGGGAATTAGTTTATGAGGTAAAGCATGTAACGAGAGGCTCAGGATTTATTGTTTTGGGGATGGGGGGATTTTCTTTGCAATAACTGCATGATGAATTCATAAATATAATCATCTGATGTAAATTAAACTATTAAACTAGTTTTTCATTTTATCTGCAGAAAAGCAAAACAAAATGAAGAAAAGTGACAAAAACTTAACATTTCTGAAACCATGGTTGCCATTTTGAATTCACCTATGTTCCTCTGCTTGAGAGGTTATGCAATTAATAAAGCTGCACAAAATAACCTTGAATAGGGGGGGTTGGAGTGCTCCGAAGCAGACACCAAATATACATGTACACACATTAATCAACAGCAGTTGCAAAAAGTTCTCTTTCAGTCTTCAGATACAAGTAGCTTGGGATATTATCCTGGCAGATGTATGTTTACTGCATGTTGTAGCCAAGTTTTGGTTAATCTGCTATCGCATCTAAAAGAGTTGCAGACACAGGTGTAAGAGTGGCAGTGCTCAATGTGTCCGGTCTTTAGAACACCTTTCCCATACATGTACATGTTCATGTATGCTTCTAGACAAGTTATTTGTATGTATATTAAATAAGTGCTGTGATAATTCAATCAAACTGGGTCCAGATTTTCAACTGATATTCTGGGAGATTAGGATGGTACAATGAGTACTGTATGCAGTAGGCAGAAATGAAACATTCCCATAAATTATTTATACATGTTAAATACCGTACATTATAAGTGCAGTATTTTACTGTAAGGTCTCTAAGAATTTGATCACTTTAAATCACACTTTAATTTAAAGCTAACTCCCAAAATATCGTGCCTATATTCTGCTCTAACTTTTCTAACTTCATGTACACAATCAGGTGACTGAACTTGAACATCATGTCAGCACTGACAAAAAAAACTTCAACAGAGCCGGGTACAATTAGCTTTAATAATTCGGAATATTACTTAGAAATATTATCCCTTCAAATCTTATTCTGTACGTTTCATGTCTAATTCCCCATTTTTATACGCCCGCCAAAAAGGCAGATATATTATGTGATGGCGGTTTCCGTCCATCTGTCTGTCTGTCCCTCATGTCCGGTCTATATCTGGGATAGTTCTCTTATCTACAGTTCCAATATTTGGTGAGTGGATACTGTAATGCGATATTGCATTCTATCCAGTCATCCTTTAAAATTTGTTGTCCATGTGATATCTCAAGTTTCAAGGTACATGTATGGATTGGTACCAAACTTTGGGTATACCTTTATCGCATGGCAAAGAGGAACCGTATTTATTTTGAGATCAATTTGTCAAAGATCAAGGTCACAACTATATGCGTTGGAATATTCAGAGTTGTCTCCCCTACATGTATATGGCATTTGTCCTGTGGAGTTGTCTCCCATGTTTGATACATGTAAGAAACAGCTACATTCAGTTTAACTGTTGTGAAATAAAAACTATACATTTACTAATTTAATGAGAGGGGTCATTTATGAACTTTATACCTGTTTACTAACTCAAGAACAAATGTTTACTTCATCACTTTCTTCACATTTTTCTTCCTTCATGAAAACTTTTCTCGCCTGACAGGAATCCATTTGGAGGGAAACTACTATTTTCTTGTGTTTGACTGTTGTCGATTTCATTGTGGGATATGTGAGCTCTCGGCTCTTGTTTCAAGGTCACCTAGTTACATGTACCAAGAGTTAAGACCATTTTAGTTTTTCATTAAATATAAGATTTGAAATATTTTACATTCTCAGAAGCACAAAATCGTAGACCTTTCTCTGGATTGCTAGCTTAGGCCATTAAACAACCTTGAAATTTGGACGAGTGTAATTCCAGATATACGGGCATATATTGAAGCCCTTTGGGCTCTTGTTATGAATACCTTTATCTGTCTTAATACATCAAACTCCTTTTTCTTTTCATTATAGTGTCTCCAGGTTATTCAGAAATGTTCTATAAGAAAAAGGTGCAAAAAATTATTAAAACAGGGAGAGATCTGCTTTTAGTTCTTATCTGATAAGATTTATTATTTATCTATTTTCTGGTGCATTTTTTTATGGTCTCGCGAATTTCTCTTCATCGTGTATATTGATAATTTTGTGACTGGAATTGGCAGTAAAATTTGACCTGAATGATAATAAGATAATGTCCCAATTTCTCCCATTCTGAGCATAAAAGTGAGCATAATAGTTGTAGAGGATATTTATACAGGGTACAATACATATAGGCTGACATAGTTATAGCTTATCATGCAGCTATATTGACATGGTTGAAGAATACAGCCTACTCGACATGTAACAGTTATTGTGGCTTATATGGATAGCATTGTTAAGACTTGTTGACCGTCCCCATAAATCAAAGTTTTGTTGAAGTGCCAATACAGCTTAATTCTGTCCGGGTGTATTCAAGATGGTCAATGTAAACAGTGTTAGTGTTCCTGTGCTTGTACGTTTGTGGGCATATTTGACCTTATGGCATTGTACTTGAGGACATGGTTCTCCAGGGAAAGCTGAAGTATTTACAATGTACCTGATCTACAAAACAGTCCAGAAATGATCCTTTACCTTCAGTCAAGATTATAGATGGCTGAATGGTACGAGATCTGACAGATCTTCAATCAGACATGTCAGATGTGTATATGGCAGGACTTTTACTTGTCCAACGTCTCTCCCATAGAAGTCGGACTTTTGTTCAGACTATAATATCTGCGTAAGGAGTCTTGATTCATGGTGACAGTATGTCCTTGCTGGTGACGCCAGTACGGGAATGCCCAGTCCATGGGAATATATTTGGAACCAAGGTATTGGTATGATATATTTAAGGACCAGGTATGCTTTCTGTATTCCTGGGGCACTTTCGTGACCTCATCAAGGAGCGATATGTCTATGTCTCATGAATGTTTGTCTGGGGTGTTTATGCATTTGATGTGCAAGGCCACTTGTTCAATGTTCATGTATGTAATAATATTGTTGAATTTTTTAGCAGCAATTAATATGTAATTGAGAATGGCTAATGCACAGTCTATCCTGATGTATGTACATGTACATCTCCATGGCCCCACAGCCCATGCCTACCCTACTGCTCCCGACTCAATGAACATTGGGAAGGATAGGTTATAGGGACGGATTAGGGCCATCTTCTGCGATCAACAGCTACATGTACACCATTTGCATATGTTTCGACATCAAGTTTGAAAACCACACCAAAAAGATATATATCCATGGTGAATACTTATCCCAAACCTCGCCTGCCCTTTCAATCGCCCACAATGAGTTATAGCACTCTAGTCCTGCCACATATTTGTGTAGTCTTACACTGAGAATCTGGTTAATTTCTTCACACACATTCACCTTCTCGTGCATGAGCAAGATACTGAGTTCCCAGTATGCTTTTTGTGTGGTCATGTCTGCATGCATATTGGCTATTTGATGAACGAAATGATTTGTCTTAATAGTTGGGTCAGAGAGACAGATGATACTTCAGATTGGACTGCTTGTTTCTAGGGCCTATATATATACAGTGAAACCTGTGTATACCAACCATGCTTGGGACCAGTCTACAGTGTCAGTTATTGAAATGGTTCTGGTTTATCAAGGTTCAAATCACTTTAAATCTATGGATACTATCAGTATTTAGAGGTTGGTCAATATACCCAGGTGTCAGTATTCACAGGTTTCACTGTATATGTTTTCAAGTTTAGTTATATTGTCAAATTTATTTTTTATATAATGTTCATATCTGACAGGGCCATGGTGGGAACAGACCTCATTATGTCCCCATATCCATTATGGAGGACCAACAGGCTATCAGGACAGTGACCTTTCACCCCCAGGGTCATCTCTATGCTGTCGGTTCTAACTCCAAGATGCTTCGAATCTGCAGCTTCCCCAATATTGCTGATCTTCGGTATGTGCATGTCAAGCTTAAGTTTAACAACTTCTATATCAGGTATACTTTGCCACAAGCTGTCACTTTCATCCACAACTGTCAATAGATGGCACCACCTGAATGCAAACTTGAAATTTGGTTTCCAAACAATAGAAGTATAGATAATTAACACAGTTTTCCAAATTTGCTTTGTGGTTACTTTGTGAATACTTTGTTGCAAGATGTCGCCTAAAATTGCTTTCACCCACATTTGCCTACAGATTCTCATTTCCTGAATTTGGTATGGGATACCTTGCAACAGTATGTCCTCTGAGGTTCAGTTCCATCCACATTCATCCTTAGATGTTGCAACCTTGGGGCTAACATCGGTTAACGTTTCTCTATTAATAGATAAACTGGTCGTCTTATATCGGGGGATGTGACATCAAGCATTTGTCAGATCAACAACATGTATTTCTCAGTTTTCCTAAATTTCTAAAGAGCTGCTATCCACAAATGACACTATTGCATTTCTTGGGTAGCTTGTTAGTCATCCTGTCATCCATTATCATTGTTACTATGACAACAGGGAGGACCAGCCCCCTCAGGAGGCCAATGTCGTCTTCAAGAGGGTGAAGCATCACAAGGGATCCATCTACTGTGTGGCCTGGAATCCCCTAGGGGACCTCATTGCTACAGGATCCAATGATAAGACAATCAAAATGACCAGGTTTGACTCCGAGTCCTGTAATGCTGTAGGTGAGTACATGTACACACACATCCTTTTTTTACCCCTCGGGCAAAATATTGTCGTCGTCAGCGTCGTCTGTCTGTCCGTCTGTCCGTACTATCTCAAGAACGATTATAACCAGGTATTGTAAATTCATATCACATATGCATATGGTGAAGGGTCAGAAGCCTATTGAAAATGACGACCTTGACCTCTTTTTTCAAGGTCAAATTGCAGTTTGAATGTAGATTTGATTCCGCTAGCACCATACAGGGATTCATAGAAGTCATTTTGTTTAGGACCGTTAATGGTCAAATTGAGTTTTTCACCCAGCAAATTGGGTTTTTAGCGTGCTTTTAGGGGTGCAAATTGAGTTTAATAATATTTTTAGGACCAGTTGCATTATATACAACATACATGTATAATTTAATCATGATTGTCATTTTATAGGAATAAACAGTTTTGTTCACCTGATCAGTGTGTCCGATTGGCTTATTTTGCATTTGCATGAAAATGCAGCTAGATAACATCCTCATTTCTCAGACTCCAGTAAGAAGATCATCCAGTAACCTACATATATAACCTGCCATTTTAAGCATCTGGTCCGTGACCGTCATTCATAATTCAGCCATGGCATCGTCCATAATTAAAGAATATCCACGTCCATAATCCAAGTTGTGGAAAATAACTTTGAAATCAAATTTTCTAGACCTACTCAAATTTTTAACATTACGATACAGATAAACTGCCATAAATAAATCAGTTAATGGCGAAAAACCGGTGTCAGACAATGTTATAGCATAGGAATCTGTACCCCAGTCGGGCGAGTCATCGACAGCTGATGGAACACCTAAACTATTGTTCTAACAAACGAATTTATGGATAACAAATCAAGATGTTGATTAGCTGGTTACTAACAGCCGTTTCCAACCAATTGCTCTCTGCTCTTGTTTAGCGAGAGTTGTTTGGAAGAATTTTAGTCAGATCAGGCTACAATAGCTCAATGAGCAACTTGCCCTAAGCTGTTAAAAAAATTACAACTTTATTCAAAGATCTGAAAAAAAATCAAAAAAAATTCTAGACTATCGAGGCAGAACAATTTGTTCAATAAACGAATCAACTCATAAAAATAAAAATGAAATATTTAGATCGTCAAATGACAATGTGCTGGATCGTTGTCTACACATGTTGTTGTTGTTGCGTGTGTTCTTTCATTTTCAAACAAATTCTCAATCCAGAACATTCACTTCCAGTTGTTAAGTTTTGAGTTGTCAGTAATAAAGTTCAAGCTGCCAGTATTAAGTCCCTGGTATAGACCGATACATCACCTGTCATTCAAAACGTAGAATTTCTTGATGAGGACTTCTTGCGTCCAGAGCACCGGCTGTTACCGTATCCCGGCAACTGGAAAGAACTCTCTCGAAAAGTCCCGCGAGAAAATTTTTCGGGAACCCTTCGTAACATTGCAACTGAGCAATTTTGAAGGGCACCCGATCTAGATATTACAGTCATGTGAATTTCCATAAAATGGCAGATTGTTTAGCTCCGTGTCTGCGGTTTTCTTCGTCAACACGTGTAAATAAATATTGAACAGTAAGTTACGCAATTCATATTCAGTTTTAATTAGCTCAAATTGAGTTTTTGTCTCGGTTGAAATTCAGTTTCTCTAAATTATTGGTCACAATTGGTCACAAATTGAGTTTTCCGACCCACAAATTGAGTTTCTCAATTTTTTTTAGGACCGATAACCGGCCCTAAAAGGCGACTTCTATGAATCCCTGACCATATGTCTTACAGTATTATAGCTAGCCCTTATAATTTTAGTTCATTGATGTATCTGGTAGTGGAGTAGCTTATAAGTTGAATCCGTCACTCGCACATTATCATTGTCACAGACCTTATGAAGTTAGTAAAGTTGGATTACCTGAGTATTGATTTGTTTCTGCAATGTTTAAAAGAACTCTCCATGTACATTGAACAAGTTATGATTGACAAGTGCTTTACAGTTCAATCATTTGGTAGTGTGTTTATCTACACTGCTATTACCAACTTGCCATCTTCAATACACACAATTCAGTATATTGTCATAGATACATGTAAATTTAGCCTTATTGTATCATGTTTCACATTGGAACATTTCATCACAGACTACATTAGGCTTCAAATTCAGGTCAAATTGCCCAGTTGTAGTGAAATGTCCTACAACAACCTACTAAAAATCAGCATGGTGCAATAACCCAGCAGAATAGGGAATCTATCAGTTTGTGTTGGGACATGTTTATCTGTCTATGATCTCAATCACAGTGTTGATTCTCGAGATGTAATTAGCATTTAAATTTCATGTTCTATCTCAGGTGCAGACATGGAGTTGACATTTCATGATGGGACCGTACGAGATCTGGTCTTTATGCAAGATGCCAGCAACCAATCGTCTCTTTTGATCAGTGGTGGGGCGGGAGACTGTAAGATCTATGTGACAGACTGTCAGTCAGGAACAGCCTTCAGGACTTTGTCTGGACACTCTGGTATGAACTGAAACTTAGTGTGGACACTAGTATAAAATGAGACTGTCTGGACACTGTGGTATGAACTGAAACTTTGTGTGGACACTAGTATGAAATGAGACTTTATCTGGACACTCTGGTATGAACTGAGACTTTGTCTGGATACTCTGGTGTGAACTGAGACTGTCTGGACACTGGTATGAACTGCAAGTTTGTCTGGACATTCTGGCATGGAATGAGGCTCTGTCTGGACACTCATATAAATTGAAACTTTGTCTGGACACTGGTATGTACTGAGGCATTGTCTGGACACTCTGGGGCCCTCTGTGGCCAAGACGTCGAAGGTGTTTTGCTAATAATCACTAGCTTCACACCGCTGACCACCACTAACTTGAGCACCGTTCTACTGAGGACATTTACAACGAACCTATTTGGTATAATGGTCATTTTAGAAACAGTTCTTTCTTTGTAGCTCATTGGTATAAGCATAATATTAAATATGTTCGTGACATTATAGACTCAAATGGCAAATTATTGACATTTGAGGATTTCAAAAATAAATTTGATATAAAGGGAACGTTCCTGGATTATAATAGATTGAAACAAAATATTCCTAGAGAATGGATGAATAGAATAAACCTGGAATTTAATCCCCAATTACAGACAATACCGGTAATAACAGTTTACTGTCAATATTTGGCAGGGCAGGGAAAGGGATGTCGACGCCACTATAACCTGTTGAATTATCAATCGAATGTATCAATTATATCTTTTGAAAAATAGGAGCAGGTGTTGAATATATCAGAAAATATACAGCGGGAAAAGGTATTTAAAACATTACACCATTGTACAAAAAATACCAGTCTTAAAGACATCCAGTTCAAAATTTTACATAGAATTTTACCAACAAAGTCATTCTTGTACCAAATTGGTTTGTCTAAGACTAGCCTATGTGACCACTGTAATCAGGAAATAGAAACTTTAGAACATTTATTTATTCACTGTAGTTGTGTAAAAATACTGTGGGACCGTCTTGAAGTATGACTGAAAACAGAAATCGGAATGAGGGGTGAGATAGGGGCAGACAAGAAAATCCTGGGCTATGACTATAAACAATGTAGCATTAATACACTGCTGTCACTAACAAAAAAATACATATACTCTTCAAAATTTAGAACCGGTGCGTCAAAATTGAGTTGGAAGGCCCTGCAGAACAACTTCTATCAAAACTACTGCATTGAAAAATATGCGGCAGCAATCGCTGGGACAGGTGAACAGTTTAAACAGAAATGGGCACTTTTTTCTAATTTTTTCGAAATTTATCATACACAGTAATACAGCGGGAGAAATCCAGGATTTTCAAACAATACCAGTAAATCGCTATTAATTACATAATCACAAGAGGGAACGCAGGTGTGTGTATAGGATATACATCATGGTTATTACATGTGGGTGAAAGATGCATGTTAAATATGTATATAGGATAAAGCACAATTTGTATATATGAAGAAGCACAATAAAAAAAAAAAAAATTAAAAAAAAAAAGCTCACACCGCCGAACTGGCACAGGTTTAAGCCCTGCAGGTGCATGTGTGAAAATTTGCAAGTTAATTGCCAATGGGCAGTGGTTCTCTCTGGTTACTCCGGCTTCCTCCAGCATTCAATACTGGCTGTCACCATATGAGCGAAATATTCTTGAATGTGACATTAAACTTGGGGGTCCGGGTGTAAAAAGGAATAGGCTGAACCATTCCTACCCGTGGGGTTCCCGGGTTTGAAAAGTAATACGACACAGATGTTGTGATATGACTGAAAGATTGTTAAAAGTGATGTTAAATTATATGTGCTCGCTCACTCACCTACTCACATGCTTGCCTGTGAGAGAAGAAAATTTTTAGGTCACCCTATGCAATGATTTCTAGGTATACCTCAAATAAGGCTTACAGTGTTTAACAATAGAAAACGAAAGACATTCTCAAGTCCTGTTTTACTGCAATTGTTGTAGATGAATGACTGTCATTGTGCGGATCTCAATTTGATGTACATGAAAAAGAAAGTTATTTAGGGGCAACAGTTAATTTTTCACATGCTTCAAAGTTGATGACTTCATTGTAGGTCCCACTGTATAATTTCAGATATACTAAGAGCAATGTATGAATACCATCACAAACTTTAATATTTTTATCCATGGAACATTGTACCTATTAAATCCTCCATTCTATGTAAATTAACCTTTCAGGTCACATATACTCGTTACACACATGGGGTGGCTGTATGTTTGTGAGCGGCTCTCAAGATAAGACAGCCAGATTCTGGGATCTCAGAGCTCCAGCTGCCATCACTGTCGTCCCCAGTCCTGGGCCAGCTCCAGGTAACTATGATTATAGCTCTCTGGTCTTCAACGATTTATCAGTCAAATGTGATGGTAGATAAAGACCCTACTGATTATTAAGTTTCTTCAGGATTAAAGTTTTTATTGAGAATGTCAGCATACCGAATAAAGATAATCAATTTGAATCCAGATATATGTAATCATCTTAAACTTCTAGTGTTCCAATAAATTGTTTCCCGCATAATTTCCAGTTGGAGACTGTAGTTCCTGTAATTTTATTTTATGTCCATCTTTCATGTAAATGTCATGGAAAAAAGGAGAACACCAGAGTTTCTGGGTATAACATGGAGTCTAGATGGGTGTTTTTTTATCCATCAGATATTATGGCCTCGGGGTATTGTTTTATTGTTTTAAACTTATTTATTGTACAATAATGTACATGGGATTAGGGACAAGTTCTTGCAACTTATTCTCCCTTCTCCCTACAGAGGTATATATATACAGTATTTTCCAACACAAACAATTAAGATCAAGAATACTTAATTAAGCATACACGTGATGTGCATATGATTTGGTTAAACTGAATTTCTGTGGCAAAGTTTTAACTAAATATAATATAAAAGGTCTATTAAGCTGTAGTGTGTGGTCAAAATAGAAATAATAGTGGATACAATATGTTAATTCTACTACCTGGGTCTCACAGTTGAGAAGGCCTACTAGTAGACACAAGCTAAAATCTCTTGCTGTCGTGAATAAATTTTAGGACAGACTTGCACATACCAACATTGACTTCTTTTGCAAACGATTCATTTCCAAACAGTATATCATGAAGTGTAAAATTTGAAGGCAGCTCGTTATGCAATACTGTTCTTGGAATATTATATAACGGACAATGTAAGAAATAATGATTGGCATCCTCTCTTGGTTCTCCACATCTACAGAACGACGTAAAAGATAAATTTCGCTTAACTAGATCCGAATTCAATTGACTGCATTGGTGTCTTAGTTGGGTAAGTACAATGTTAAGTTTTCGCGAACCATGAAGATTATACTCTGGTGGGCTAATTTTATTTGATAATGCGCGTTGAAAAGCAGACACGGATGGTTTGTTTCGTATATTATGGGTGAGTTTATTCCACTCTTGAATTCCAGAAGGGATGAATGATTTTTTTAGAGTGTTCAAGCGTGTTCTGGGAGTTACATAATTTGAAGTGTTCCTAAGATTATATGGGGTAGTTTGGCCTACTAATGGAGTTATTATATCGTTTATATATTCTGGGCTCTCCCCATTATGTATTTGGTACATTAGTTTTAGTTTGGCATTTCGGCGTCTACTAGCCAGAGTCCCCCACCCAGTTTCCATTAATAAGGTTTCAATCTTCGCATAAGCAGGAAGACCAGTGACGATTCTTGCAGCAGCAAGTTGAAGTTTTTCTAGCTGATCAGCCTCTTCCTGTGTGCATCCATCCCACACAACTGAACCATATTCTATAATTGGTCTGACAAAAGACAAATATATCTGAGACAGCGCTTGTCTGCTAAGTTTGAATTTAAGTCGTCTCATAATTCCAATTCGTTTAGAAGCAGTATTAATTATAAGGGTAATGTGATTATTCCACTTACAGTCATGCTGAAGTATAACTCCTAAATGTCGATGTCGTTGCGAGAGCTGAAGAAGACAATTATCAAAGTAAATTGCAGGATCTTTAAGTAATTTTTTATTGGAGAACAACAGGATGATTGTTTTTAGTGCGTTGAAGTTGAGGAGCCATTGCTTCGACCAGTCCAGTAGAGTCAATAAGTCCCGATTCATCACTAGTTCGATATCATATAAGTTGGTGGACGAAAATTGAAGACAAGAATCATCAGCAAATAATCGAGTAATGCTTATAAGTTCATCGGCTATGTCATTAATATATATTAAAAATAACAGCGGTCCGAGTACAGAACCTTGAGGAACTCCTGCGTTTATATATTGTGATTTTGATGTTGCATTGCCAACAACTACTTTTGAAGATCTTTCCTCTAGATAACTAGGGTATTGTCATCATCATATACATCCGACCGTCCAAACATACGTTACCGCATTTTAGACAGAAACGTTTGCGATACAGCTACCAAATTTTGATTAGTTATAGGTCAGACGCCTATTGAAAATGACTCCCATCGGCCTGTATTTTACAGAGTTATGCCCCTTTTCGGATGTATCAATTTCTGATTTTGTGATATATGCTTGAATATAACCAGTTATATCTGCAGAACTGTGTTTATTACAGCTACTACATATTGGAAACTTATGATAAGGTCTAAAAAGGACAATTCTGGATGATCAGTAATTATAGCTATAATATGCTGCATATTCACAGCATATTTCTCAGTGACTTAGGGGCAGCCAAAGGGTTCTGTGTATCTCACTCTCATTTTCAGTAATACTAAGGCCTGGACAATAGAAACTTACAGGAAAGTAGGAACTTACAGGAGAGACTGACCAATTAATAGAGCATTCACTGTAGATTAACTTAACATTCATGGGATGAACTGTCAATACCATTCTCCCATTGTCAGAGGTTGTAGCCTCCTAAACTGTCGGTGTAACACTCTCTGACTGCATTGGGCCTAATGCGCATTCAGTTTTTAGCCCCTGGCCATTTTGGCCTCGGGGTATTGTCGTTGCCATGTACGTCCGTCCGTTACCGCATTTTAGGCAAAACCGCGTGAGACTCAACCACCAAATTTTGTACACTAATTTATCTAGTGCTAAATCAGACGCCTATCGAAATTGGTTCCCCTCGGCCCATATTTTACAGAGTTATGCCCCTTTACAGATATAGTAATTTCTATTTCTGTCCTATATGATTGAATGTAAGCAACTATATCTACAGAATTGTGTTCGATATAGCTATTATATTTTGAAAACTTATTTATATTGTTGTATTCTAGAAGCCAACAAAAAATTACCCGCCTTGGCCCTTATTTTACAGAGTTATGCCCCTTTTCGGGTGCCGTTATCTTTGATTTTGTGATATATGCTTGAATGTGACCAGTTATATATAATTAATTGTGTTTGGTACAGATACGAAATTAGCATATTAGTCATATTAGCAGAATTTTTACAACAACAACAATTCGCCGACCTACAGTGAAAAATTATAGCGAAAGGTATTTATTTTTTGTTGTTTGGCAGTTTTATTTGCTTGCATTGTTTCAGATAGAATACAACAGCCTAATTCATACAATCAGGAATAAAATGGAGGTTAAAATCTTTATGTTCAAACTTTCATAGGAAATATGTGGGAATTTGAAATTTTATTTTTATTCGATTTTTTAGAGGAATCTTTTTTATCCAGTTGTATTCTAGATACCTACAAAAAAATTAGTTGTCTCGGCCCGTATTTTATGGAGTTATGCCCCTTCGGATGTAATAATCTCCGATTTTGTGATCTGTAGTTGAACGTACAAGTTATATCCGAAGATCCGTGTTCAGTACAGGTGCTAAATTTTGAAAACTTATTTATCTACTTGTATTCTTACCCCTCGGCCATTTTGGCCTCGGGGTATTGTCGTCGCCATGTACGTTCGACCGTTTAGACAAAACCGCTGGAGACACAACCACCAAATTTTTAACACTTATTTATCTGGTGCTAAGTCAGATGCCTATCGAAAGTGGCTCTCCTCGGCCCATATTTTACAGAATTATGCCCCTTTACAGGTATATTAATTTCGGTTTCTGTCCTATATGCTTGAATGTAACTAACTGTATCTGCAGAACTGTAATACTTAGCATGCTTAATTCTATACTACATAAACTGATCTGTTGATACATCCATACACTGCAAATTGTAAATTACCTTCAGCTTGATCATTTCACATAGTTCTATCTCTTCCCCAATTCACACTACACATGGGTCTAAATCAAATGAATAATGCCTCCAGTATATCTTGAAGAAGAATGAAAGTACATTGCTCATCTTTTGTCAAGAGCATGCAATACGAGGTCTTGTTTAGCTTTAACCCCACTCCGCTCCATTTAGTAACTGACGATGCTGATTGGTCAAGCGTACAAAAGATGTGTACCCCATTGCAATCAAAGGGTATCTCTGGCAGTAGGAGATAAAATCTGATGCCATGAGGAGGATATTCAGTAGAAGCTCAGTAAATGTACATGTATCGTCTCTTATTCCAGGCAGTGCATTTGCATCAGTCTGTGTGGACCCATCAGGGCGATTACTGGCCTCTGGACATGAAGACGCCGCCGTTATGCTGTACGACATTCGTGGGGCTCGGCCAGTCCAAACATTCAAACCTCACTCGGGAGAAGTCCGCTCAGCTCGCTTCTCTATGAACGCTTACTATCTACTGACAGGATCGTATGATCAGAAAATAGTGCTCACAGACCTTCATGGTGAGTATTGTGTGACTTCAATCCTCTGTCTGTTTATGAAGAAATGACCCTCCACTGACCCCCATGTGGAATTGAGAGAGACTATCAAAATGAGAGATATCCATCTTTCTATTTGGATGCATTCTCAAAAATGAAATCTGCATTGCTTATCTGCCCATGTTTGATGCTAGTTTGACATGTCAGCTCAATCACCTGGCAGGAAGTCAATAATTGAAATTTGAAAAAAAAAAATCACTTGTACCGTCCCGGACACTTTTCACAAGTGACAGTATCGGAAACTGGGCACTTGATGATTCAAACTAGGGAGTTCAGCTCAAATTTTATTTTACATTATCATCCAGACAATCAAGTTTTTATCAAATTTAGTTCTGAGAGGAATATATCTCAGTTTACGAAATTGAAATCGATCAAGTATTAGCGAAGCTCGTGTCATTTGAAGATCCCTATAAAGGACATTCTTTCGGAACTCTGACCATATACTCCTACATTGGACCCATGGCACTGAAAAAGGGGACAAAATCGCAAAATAGAGACAAAAATGTAACAATATTGACCATTTTTCATATAATTTCACCAAAACGACACACTTCAAGTCAATTTTTTATGACGATTCCAAAAAATATATTTATTTTTCTCTCGGAATGAAGATAATCCGCTCATTTGCATAAATTTGCATATTACAGATATTCTGAATTCAGATCAAATGGACATTTAGGGGAATCAAAACAGCAAATGACCACCACCATATGTCTTCAGCTACCCAAATTTGAAATATTTGAGATATCTGGCAAAGTATCAGAAGAAGAAATGAAAGTTGCGATAAAAAAAACAAGATGGCTGCCACCTAGATTAAAAGCTGTATATGCCCCATGCCGGGTGGGGATGGGGGGGGGGGGTGGGGTGTGGTAAAAAAAAAGTAATTATCTTTTCAAATACTCTAGAAAGATGAATTCAAAATGTATACAAGAACTTTCCATATTATCTAAAACCTGAACACACCTATTCCCTGTATTAAAATAGTTTTGTTAAAAAAAAAATTAAAAAAATAAAAAAATAATAAGAAAAATGAAGATTTTGCATATGGAAAAAATAAGTAACTTAATTTAAATAAATAATGAAGAAATTAATTATCACAATAACTGTAAGAATATTCTGTTGAGAGAACGATATTATAATTATTTTTCAAAGATCATAACACGTATATGGTCAATACAGCTGGAAAACTGAAGACAGTAAATCTGATGGCAAAAGCTACTACTCAATTATCTCCCTTGAGTCAGCGGGAGACAGCGCCTTGAGTCAGCGGGAACAGGGTTGGCAAACCACCAATGTGTTTTCATACTCCCAACGAATTCAGGAAGTGAGGTAAAGGGGAGGTGATAGGAATCGGGTTCATAGGAAAGCGTCACAAAATGGCGGCAACTTCGGAAGTGGAGGGGACTGTTTTTTCCAGAGACATTTCGTGGAATAGCTGGCTTAAATTTATCAAAATCTTCCAGTTCAAAAGGCGCAGGATACATTCAGCTTTCCGACTGTACGCGTGAGACTAGCTGCGGCCTCCATGGTCGTCCGTCGGCCGGCCACCAACGAAGAAAATTGACCTGGTAAGTCCTTCCCGTGGGAAATTTTTGAAACCACGCATATCACGACAATCTACGAGATTCTCGTTTTAAAACCATGTTCGTTTGAAAGACATTTTTCCATTGGCTCCCTGATGACGAACGTCGGAGTTTCGACTGTTTTGATAAATATGGCGACGTCCGTCTTTCGCTGGTACAGTCTCTGGCCGAATTTGGACATGAAATGTTTAACATGTACGATGAAATAGCAAAGAGAAATTAATAAAAACCACAAGGAGTTTAAAGAATATTTATTGTAGGACACTGTCTGATAAAAACAATTCATTTTACGGATGTTTAGCACGTAAATTCACGCAAAGTTGCAGGACAGTGAAATTGTGTTTTTCATTAAATTCGTACATCATTTAGCCCCTGAGCTGAACTCCCTATTCAAACTTCATGATTCGGACTTCTGCAAATCACAGCTTTCATTCGGTTGCAATAAATTGATCATCCCTCATTTTTAATACCTCAAATATCACTTCAGGTGATCGATTTATTAGGAGAATTATCATATTGTATCATCATGAAACTTGTTGAAAGCAGAACTGTGACATCATATTTTTGACAAGGCAATGTATACAGAAGACAACTGTAACAGTGATTCCTTGAGAAGGAATGAGACTGAGGAGATGGGAACAGTTTGATCACTAACATGACTTTGTCAAGTTGATGGAAATACATGCAGTTACTGAACCGCATATAATTCACATCAGAATCCTGGTTTACCATCCATTCGAACACTTAGCATCAATCAATCATGGTTAGTTGCTGTCATTTTTATGGACGCATTTTAATCATTTTTACTCCTTATTGTGTTTTACCTTTTCATTGTCAAATAGTTAATATTTCTATGAAAAATTTCTCTCATTTTCAGGTGACCTGTTACGACCTTTGCCAAGCGTTGCCGTGGCAGAACATAAGGACAAAGTCATCCAGTGTCGATGGCATCCTTCACAGCTCGCTTTTCTCACTGCCAGTGCTGATAAAACTGTCAAATGCTGGGGATTACCTGTTGTCTGAGTTGTCTGCCCTTAGTCATAATGAGGTTATATCCGTTAGATGCATGTCACCTTGACAAGCACAAACTGAAGTGTATGAACAAAAAGTATTGCTCAAACATTGCACAATATGAACACTACAGGTGACTGCAACCAGCAATAAGTCAACAAATAGCATGCTACAAACAGTCCTAGGCTTTTTCCAATGAAGACAGAACAGGCCAGAATTTCGCTACTCCAAGGTTTTTTTAGCCTGATGCAGTTAACATTACAGTGTCACATTCTGTCTAATTCGGATCAATGTGAAAGAGTGTCGTACATGTAGTATAATTGTGCTCTCCATCTGTGTATTGCTATATAAATATATATGTGCACATAGTGTTGCCCAGTCTCTTTGAGTAGTATAAGTTGTCCCATTCATTGTGTATGATCATGTTTAGTTCAGACTACTTGTTCGAGGTCACTAGGGCTTAAGTCCAATACATGCTAGTCTAGCTGGGCTTAGTCTGATGCTTGTGACAAATAATGATGATGTTTGTCTAATCTGGGCATACAGTTATCCCACCATTAACATCCATGACAGCCAGCCTAAGGCCTATTCATCATCTAAGGAAAAACAATAGGCCACTACATGTAGGGAACCTTTGTTGAACCTGGAAAAGCTACCTGACAAGCTGTATTGCACACGGTGTCCCCGGTTTGAAGATCCTTACACGACGAACTGCCCCTGTGTTCTAGGACTGGGGTACATACACAGAAAGAGTTGTTCGTTGGTGATTATGTATTTGACAAACCCAGCACAGTCCATTATAAAGCGGTCTATCATGTAAATACTTCCATCTACCACTCATGTATGTTTATTTTAGATATGTGTGATTAATTTATCAGTTTTAAAACCATTTTTCATGAAATCTATTGTGAGATAATTAACCAGTGCATAACATTTTTAGCACAACCTTTCACTTTAACATTAATATACCAAAGGTCTTGATAATTTGAAAACTGACCCACCTTCGAAGATTTTTTGTATTATCAGGTCAATTTTCCAATTATTCAACAACATGTAGCATATTTTACTACCTTAAACCAGGGAATGATTAGACCAGCCCCAAAGTTAACCAGGGAGTGATTATCTAGGGAGTGATCAGACCACCCCCCAAAGTGACTAGGGAGACAATATCAGACCACCCCCCCCCCAAAGTTAACCAGGGAGTGGTCAGACCAGCCCAAAAGTTAACCAGGGAGTGGTCAGACCACCCCCCAAAGTTAATCAGGGAGTGATTAGACCAACCCCAAATTTAACCAGGGAGTAATGAGACCAGCCACAAAGTTAGCCAGGGAGTGATCAGACCAGCCCAAAGTTAACCAGTGTTGATCAGACCAGCCCCAAAGTTTGTTTGAATATCAGTAGTAGTAAATGCTGTTTGAACAGTCATTAGACCACAAGTTTTACATTCACAATAATACAATTTAATGTTGAGGATTACAAAATATGTGATTGAATAATTGGAATGCTTACTCAACAAATCTTTGATCATGAGAAAGCTTCAAAAATGTAGATACGTAATATATTATTGATACATCATAAACTTGTATGGTGACCCTAGTCCCCTATTTGTTAGGTCTCATATCTGCGGTCCAAATTATCATAGAACAACATACTTGTACTTGCGAGAACCCGTATTTACAATCTAGGTTACCATGGTCACGTGGTGGATGCATACCCAGACAGGGCCAAAGAAACAGGTGCAATCGATAGATTGATTGACCGAAGATATTCATATAAACAAAACATCATCATACCCACACAAACAACAAATAGTTGGAATGCAGAATCTATCCTGATTGGTTAAATGTTTGAATCCAGAGCTAATCAGGACTCCCACAGCTGGCAGTTCTTGACAGATCTTGAGCTACTTTTGTCTTTATATGCTCACTGAGAGCTTGCCCCTGATTGGCAGACTCATTTGTGCATTAAGTGGTACTGTACAAACAATCAATTGCAGTCCTTGCAAATAATAGGAGATGTCTGTAATCAGATATTCAGCATAACACAGTGAAATAAAGAAATTGTGTTTTGTGGGTCAATGATCTGTCATTTACTAGTAGAATAATGGAATTCTAAATCTTAAAACCTCTCATGTGATCTGCCCTTGTTTAAATTCATACATGTATTCTATCAACAGACTGATATATTACATAACCAAAATTTATTCTCCAAATGAAAATGTTAACCAAAAGATTCACTCAACCCTATACCAAATTTTGTTTATATAGCAGATCTACATGTACACCACAAGTCACATTTACAATGCCATTGTGCAGCATTCATTCAATTAAATGTTTGGTATACAATAAGATTTATTCCCATTGGTGTGAATTATCTCCCTTTATGTATAATTATCTCCCTTGGTGTGCTATGATGTATAAATTATAGTGATCTTACTTCACCCTCCATTATAACCATCTTTATATATAATCTGTATATTATAACCATATGCCAATAGTGTATTTATTTTTTCTTTACAAAATTGCTGAGCAACTCTATTATATTCTAAATGACAAGTTTTACTGGCCTGAGCATGATTGCATTATTTGCCTGCTGCTTAGTTTTATGTTAGCTGTGATTTTTCCCTGTCTCAGGTTTGCATTTATAGAACATGTAGAAGTGGAGCTCCTGGTCCATGTAATGTACTGCATAATATCTATGTATACAGGCTGCATGTTTCAAGCAGTATTTAGAAATGTTAGATGCATAGACAACGTTCATTGGCATTTGATTCTTAGAGAGTATTCACCAAATGCATAGATTCTAGTCGTAATTCATGTCAAACAGTTTAACTTGCATGTTTGTATGTAATGAATTGTAGTTTAGTGTTATAGTTCAGTTCATATAACATCTTCAGTTACATTGGTTTAAATCATCAGTAACATTAAAATCAGCCCACCAATCAAATTGCTGGAATAAGTTTGTATTATAGCTCAAATCCAATCTGATAAAAACCAGACCTAAAAAGAATGCTCCCAAACTGACATGTTGCTTATTTTAGATCTGACGGCAACCCTGGGGTTTCCGTGTTTGCAGACCTAGCTATCGACATATCAAGGTCACATGCATACTATTCCTCATGTTATGGCGAGGGGCGACAGGTGTACGATAACGAAAGTAAAACTCATCTTTTCATATATTTTAGCTCGTTTCATCAGATCAATATTTTATTCTTTAGAAACCACGTTGATGTTCGATTAACATAAATAGTTTTCAGATATATCGATCAATTACAAGAGACATTTCTCTGTGCATAAAATCACAAGGTCAATCTATCTCCCCCTACACAGCTGTGGTCTGAGCTTGCGGTTTAATAGGCCTGTCTCATGTTGTGGAGTGGGAGCGACAGACATTTTAGCTCGATTCGTCAGATGAATATGTTATTCTCTATGAACGATGATGATGTTCGATTAACATAAATAAAATTTAGTTATAGTGACCAATTACAAGAGACACTTTCATGTGCATAAAATCAGAATGTCCGCCTATTTCTCCGAATGCAGCTGTAGTCTGGGTTTGACGTTTCAAACATACACTCCAACAGGAGGGAGAAGCTCTGTGATTGGTCAGCAATCAGAACAGGGAGATGGGGGCATTGTTCTCGGATCTACATCAGAGACATGTAAAATGGGGAGCATTTTTTATATATCTGGTTTTAATCAGATTGGCTCAACTCAAATAGAATCTGGCTGTCATGAAATTTGATTGGAGGAAATGATAAATGAAACCACGGTCAGCCAATCAAATTGTGGGAATTGGTAGTTTTGTCCAGACCTCCGCTCAAATACCAGCTGACTGTTGTGCAATTTCACTGGTGTATTATTGAATGAAATTTGATACACAAATGCATATAGGAGTTATATGGAATTGAACCACTGTAGTTTATATACTTACATGTCAATGGATCAATTCTGATATTTTCACTTTATCTGACAAACTAATATTACTATAGTAACTGTGGAAGTGCATGAATCTGGTGAATGTTCAGTCTCTAGTGAAAGTAGCTGTTCACAAATAGAGTTAGAGTATCACCACAGTTGAATCTGTCTCTTGACTAAAATACCCGCCGCCCCCCCCCTTTCACTCTTTCTCTCTGACATTGTCTAAACCAGTTACACCAAATACAGATATCTTTGGCTTTGGAAGATATCTTTCAGATAGAGTTACACATGTACATGTTTTGTTAAATTACTCCGTGATAGATGTTCAGATAAGTAGTGCCTTACACTAGCAATTGTACCATAGGGGTAATAATAAAAACTTCGTCAGAAATATAAATGAGCATTCGAACTGGACGGTGTAGGTAAACTTGCATGAAATGAATTCTGCATGTTCTTGTTTTGTGTACAGATTTGATACCATAGCCCTTAAGTATACATGTAGTATTAAAAACAATCACAGAGAACCCATATAGTATGCAATCTTCGTCGGAGAGTGGGATTGGGGTAGATGCTATGAATTTGTAGTACCGGTAATTATTATATTTTACTACAATAGTAAAAAACACTCATTTAAAAATGTAATGTATGTACAGCTCCTTAATATTTAATGAGCCTACATCTGTACACATAACATTTCTTCACAACTCCAAAGGTTTCTTAGAACACATTTTCTAAGGCATTTACCTTACAAGACTTCATTATGGACCAATGAAGAGGCATAGAAACAGCAGTGTTAGATCATAGTAATTATCTTCATCAATATATGCTTGGATAAAAACATATTAAATGTCCTGTTAAAATGTGTACAACTATTATTAGTATTGTCACAAGGGTATAATCCTTGCATGTTCCAGCTTGTATATATCTGTGACCATTGTTTATCTCACTAACTCAACATGGCCCGATGATTCACGTCATAACATCAATTCTCTAATAAATTCATCACAAGAAGCGATCATACATGTACCATAATCTACAATATTGTAATATCATTACAGACATGGTGAATTGACTCCAATTTTTGTGTGTGTACGGTAATACCTCTAATAATTCAATCCCCCTATCATAATTCAATCACCCCCTTTGTCTTTTGGAGACAAAATTTAATTGGCTGTTCTAATAAATTTGATCACTCTCTCAAATTATTGAAACAACAAAGAAATAATCGATAATCTGCATGATTTTGAAACATTTTGTCAACTTTCTGTTCTCTTAAATGTGATCACCCCATTATTTTATCTTGAGAAATGTCACTTCCTGTGATTGAAGTATTGGAGGGATTACAGTAATTGTGTGGTATTATATAGACCCAAAGATGCTTCACACTGACCATCAACAGGGACCGCGAAGCAGGGCGTTCTGAGTGGGCTTCAGCCCCCTCACTTTTGGAGGTCGCAATGTTCAATTTTAGATAGCATCAGTCCTGCATTTAACATGGTTGATATAGAGTTGAGCCTCCGGCCACACTTTCAAATGTGCCCCGAGGCTCTTGAACAATAGAGCCTATATCATAACCAGGATACACAATTACACTTGTAGTTGGGGTGGAAATTGTCTAAAATTTTACCTATGTTTAATTCTTCCACAAAGCTAAAGACACAAAATAAAATATTGCAAAACTTTGAATTTCAGATTGAAGGCCTGATGGTCTCCCCAGTTTTAATATTTCTCATCTTAGTATTGTGGGTAGGACATAAAAAAACACATTCACTTAGCGTGTTTTAAAACCTTAACAAGAAAAAAAGTTCTGTGATGTTTAATCCATTGATATGACAAACTGCCCCCCTCCTCAGTATTCCACCTCTTCTAAATTCTCAAACTCACAGACACTGCATTTGTGACTGATTGAATTATTAAAAAATCACTATATTCACATTACTTGAATTATTAGGGTGTAGGACAGTGTCCCCACTATTATACTCATAGCATCAACAATATATATTCATATAAAGTAGATGTATTTTAACATTGCCATAAGTTCACTCACATCTCTTCATGTATATGTGCAACAATCTATATTAACAATGCTGCAATATATATACTTGTATATATGCATATCCACTACAAAAATAATATCTCACATTATTATTTAGCTTACCTAGTAGTCTGTGTATATAATAATTCTGTCACAACATGCAAATGTCAGTAGCAGTCAATAGTCTAACATTTACTTGTGCATCATATAAGTTTCAGGCCCTAGGCATGTGTTTGAATGACGAAGTCTCTGAACTAGCGCTGTATGAGTAATTTGGCCTTGCCTGCTAGTGGGCGTTCGTGTCAGGGTGGACAAAATGGGGACTGGATAACATGAAAAGAGATAGGTCATAAAAACAGTGCCATAAATTGAGCAAATGGCAATTCCAATAACTTTAAAATTGGGCTCAGAGGCATGACAGAACCACCCTTAGCTTGTCAATGTAATATCTTGTGTTTGGCCATATCCACGTTCAAGGCAACATTTTCTGTTGTTATGCCAGCGACGTCATTATTATAATGTGTAAGGTCCTTTGTTGACATCATAATTCTGTTGCGAAAGCTGACTGTTGCATGACATCACAGTACAACGTTGCTACAAGAAAGATACATTGTATGGGATTTTGTCCTCCGACTCAAATGCCCACTGGTGGACAGGGGCAAATACTCTTACCATGACAGCTCGGAGCTTCTGTATTGAAGATCTGCATTTTCTTAAAATTTATAAAATATTTATATCTCGCTAATCTCACTAAGCCTACCCTGTGATCTCCCTGCATAATAATTTTTCTCTCTTTTTTTTTTTGTTCTTAGCTTGAAATATAAATATCTGCAAGAAAAAGGAGGGTTTCAGTTAAGTCTGAACTTGTTCAAATAGAAATCTGCCTATTTAAGCATTATATATCAGGATACACTCAAGTTCCCAATTTTTGTGAGAAAAAAATGTTCAAGCTGCATTCCTGTATTTTCTCCCTGACATTTTTTTCTAAAAAAAAGTTTTATGTACCAGTATTTTACATCTGAGTTATGTTACAGGACTATGTTGTCTTTCGCTAAATTACCACAGATGACATAATGCTTTAAGGATATAAAACTATGTATGCATATGTAGATTGCATATGGAAATATATGCTAGAAATCCAAGACAGCAATCTACATATGCTGTGTGTTTAACCCAGTATTCCTCCTGCCAGACAGTCCCAGACAATATTTCATAAACTTTTTACACTGTTATTTATTACTCATCAATATTGGAAACAATTTCTCATTGGATTGTGGACTGTATGATCAATATATGATATGATCCCTACTCAGTAATCCATGATCAAACTTGTGGACACAAATTATAAGTGTCTTTATATTCTCTCTAATAATTTGCATAAATTCAGCATTTCAAACAAAAGTAAACCCTAGTTGGAGTAATAATTTGGCAGAAATTTCTACAAAGTTAATGATGTGAGCAACAACTCTCTGGCATATATAAACCAGAATGTGCTTGCTGCTGGAATCTGCCATTTGCACATTATTTAGAGAAAAAGAAGAACCTGTGCAGTGACTTCAGTTGATCAGCTACCACTGGGACTTCCAAATGATGGGACCAGTATATTGATTTATATAATTTCATTTTACCCGGTCTTGCAACCAGGTGATTATTTTAAACCGGTAAAACCTGGCATATTTTCATGTGATATTTGCCAAATTATACATTATATTAATTATACATATGACACTTTCTTTGAATACTGGCAAAATATAATACATATGTATAAAATTATGTCAATTATTCTCCTGGGTGAAATTATGTGAACCAAGAGCTGATCAGGTGAAGTGTGTTCTTTGTTCCCTCAGTAATGTGCAAACGGCAGATTATTTGTGTGAATTGAATAGGTGGACAGACAATAAATTTAGTTTATATGACAGTATGAGGCTTTTAACCTCAGCTAATTTATTGTAACACAATTTATGATCTATATACCGTGATTCCTTACTCACTATATTATCCAGTAAAAAGTGAATTGAATATTCAGCATTAGTTCCTGCAACATTAATTAAATGGGGTAACATTGTAATACAACTGGAAGCTTTACTGTGATTTAGTTGGAATTTATACAATATTAAATTATTACTGGGGAATTTGCATCTTCAGTGCAGTATTGATATGGCAGCATATATACATTTACAATCTTACTGTGAGTTCATTTCTTGCTTAATTATACTTATATATATTTGTCACTTGAACTGGACTGAATTAATAGTTTTATATATGATTTGGATATTATATAAATGTATTCTCCCTCAATTCTACTCCTAAATCGATCAATTACTAGTAAGGAAACCATATGTGTTTTACATGTATAAAAATGAGTTAAAGTCATCCCAGGTCTGGAGTGAAAAATCCTTCACTGTCTTTATAATTTGGCGGGAATATCTACAAAGTTGGTGATGTCGTGAAGAATTATTTGATATCTATTGTGCAGTTTAGTATGCTAGTACGAGGTATTACAACAGTATTCTTGGAAAAACTGTTAGAAAATGTAGCCACAAGCAATTTATTGCAACTCAATATGGTATATAAATTATCATTACTCAATATATTGACTGAATTGGTAACTTATATGATTTGAATATCATATAAATGTATTCTCAACCCTTAAATCTTTGTTTTGCATATTTTCTTTCAAAAATTTTCTCACTCGATTCTGGAGTGAAAATTCACGGTCTTTATGTGGAAATGAGCGACTATCAACCCGAAAATTGCAATATTCGTACATCAGACGTATAAAACTGTAATGATCCCACTTATGTCTCTGACGACCTCAGATCCACCAAAGTGTCAAATCCGGTGTGGTTTTGAGGCCATCAGTGGATACAAGAACTGGTTAATACATTATAATAATGTATTAAAGTTGGATTGTTTTGTTCTGTTGATGAAATGAACAGTTTGATGTTTGTTGGGTTAACCATAAATATCAGCGAATCCCATTTCAATCATCATTAGTTTGTGCTGTTATGATAATTGTATCATTATAAGCAGAATTCTGAACGTGCTTGAAATGTGTGTATTTTTCCATGAACTCCTTGGTAGGTCTGGACTATCATCACAATTCTGGGAAGGTGTATAACCCGACCTTCCATTATTACTGGCCTGATTTAAATTTGTCTGTTTCACCTGTGTGTACATACATGTACATGTAGGCCTACTGACTTTTTGTCAGACTTGCACTGTCAGACTTACACTGTCATAATTATATTCAGCTGTATAAAATGTAGTACGATACTGTTCATACACTAGATAATAATCAGAACTTTTGCATGTTTGTAATATATATAGTACCATTAGTGATGATGTTTTGTAGTTTGTGGCAATATGTCCAGTTCATACTGGTAGTGGTGTCTCGAGCCTCGATCTAGTCAGAGTATAGTACATGTAGAAGTGAACTCAATCACTCTGTCGCTTGTAGTGTATGAAATATTCAACTTGCCATCTGTCTCCAAGAATAAAAGATCTGATTGACCTGAACTCAGCTGCCTTGTTATCTTCATACGTCTGTCTATCATTGTCTTGGACATGACTGTACTATAACGTCAGTAATAAATTAGTAATTAAAGTATTCGCTTCCTAAATCGTAAACCTGCTTCAATTATTGCCTTTAATCTCCATTTAAATGCACAATCAAACGTAGAAAACGGAAGTTAAAACTAAAAATTATCTCCCCTAGGAGAGAGAGTTATCCGCCCCTAGGCGAGCTCTCACTCTTCCCAACGTGGTTACTATATAAGACAACGCCAGCCCATTCTCGTCCTCTTTCTCCTGTTTGCTCTCGAGCAGTGCACATCTAGGGAAGTGTTCAGATTCAATTTACAACATTAGTGTTTCGCTGGTGTATCCTTTATCAAGTGTGACTTGTGTTGTTTATTCGGAACTTACTTATTGTATTATGTCTGGGGTTCCGACTTTTTATTCCTTGTCGTACGTGCGGGCAAAATTTGTCCCCTTTGGACTCCCACACGGCTTGTGTTTCTTGTAAAGAATTGTGTTGTCGTGCGTCCACGTGCGCGGAATGTGTATTATAGGGCGACGACTTGGAAGAATTATGCCCAAGTTCGTCGTGCTTATCTTTTACATGCTACAGACGGGTTTTAGAAATTTCTTTGGGATATGAAATGTAGTGGGTCAAGATCCAGTTTCGCCCGCGTCGGTATATATTTAGCCAAGCGGGGCTATTCTACACGAAGATATTTCTAGGTTGTTAGACAGTTTGACCCGTACCGGAGCTTCATTGTCTAGGGTCGATCCCAAACCCGTTCCTTTGTTCGGCTTGACAAAGACCAAGTCGGTCTTTTCGGTGCATTCCATTGTCTTCGTCAGATAAAAGAATTCTTGGCCACATGTTATTTCGCCTCTGTCTATCGGTACCACATGTTTCTTCTAAAAAGAAGAAAGCTAATAAACAACGTCGTGTGTCTATTTTCTCCGTTGTCGGTTAAATCTGGACATAGTTTATTTAATTCCGTGCCCGATCTATTTATTGGGGCGAATGTTGGATTCGTTTGAGTCGGCCACGTGTTTAGTGTCTTTGGACGTACGTCGCTAAATATTTGGGTTTTTGGCGGAGATTTTAAATTCTCTTGAAATGATCGTCTGACGATGTTTTTCTAAAAGTCTTTATGAAATCTCATGTTTAACAAATAACACAGTGTGTATTCAATATTACGTCTTCACACAAACTTTGAGTTGCGACCCGGTGTGTTTGAGGTGGGCTTTTATTAGCCCCCAACATTCCGTTTTGTTCGGTCAGTATGGAGCCTATTGTGATGTACTTTAAACGAACAAGTTTTTGTTTCGTTGTTTCATGATTTTATCCATTGAATTGTTGTATAAATTACCAGGATTGTGAGGACTACCCTCGTTTGACGCGGGAGGTTCGTTTTTCCCCGCCGGGGAAATCCGAGTCTTTATAAGCAGTCCGTCAATGTTCCATGTTGTTGTTGTTGTTCGGACTTTGATAGTGTCTCACCTTCATCCATTCAATTCTTTGGTCCTACCAAGAAGGTAATCTCTTGTCATATCAAGTATTATTATGTGATTTTGATATCCTGTCTTCAACAGAGATCTTACGGAGGTTTTATTCTGCCTCTCATGTTTACGTGTTTGTTGTTTTTGTGTACGTAATCACAACTCAACCCTATTTAAACGATGCTATAATAATAGCATAAATGGATGTTACGGGGCTTCAATGCTACGACTGTTTGTTGCATTTTAATGAGCGTCTTTGCTGATCTCTTTATGTGATTAAGGGTGTGTCGATCAACAAAGGGATCACGTGTTGGTTATCGTGAGTTTGTAATCCTATTGTCCACTGTTTATTGTGAAACTGTGCTATGCCTTGATACACAAATTTGTTTTATACATGTGATTTGTTTGTTTCTCACCAAGCTGGTTCCATCTGTATACTGTGTTACGCTTATAATTCAGATGGAGTTATGCACTAATTTTAATTTCTTCCCTATGAGAAAATTTAAAATTTTACTAGCGTGAGTGGGAATGTATTGGCCGGCCAAGGATCAAGCCTAATGACACGTAAGTCGTGAAGTCTTCTATGGTTTCTTTCTACCAAGTATGTATTACCGGTACAGTCTACTAGAGCATCAAACTGCTCTTTAGTAATGTTCTTACTGTTCTTCCTCTTCTCGACAAATTTGTTCGTGTTAGGTCATTTCAAATTCTAAATTTTTGAATAACCTCATTTTCCTGCCGGCGAGAGACTTTAAATGTTTTTCCTCTCTTCGGGAATTTAAAATTCTTTAAGGATTTGTTTTGGTTTCCTGGAAAAATCTTTGTTCTGGATGTCGATGTGTGACTTTTTGGTTATTGATAGTAACATTGTTGTAAATGTTTAATATTCTCTCCATATAAAACTCCAGTACTGAATTTCATGTACAGGAGACAAATTACATCGGGAGAGGTCATAATGTAACCATATTCATTGACACATTATTTTCATGTTCACTGACACAAAGATCCATAATCCCATTTATCTCATTGAGCTTACATTTGGTGATTAACGCTACAAACATTTAATATGTTCATCTCTACTGCGTTTAAAGAGAAGGAAAATTTATTACAATCGACTTCGGGGTTACTGTTTGCAACGCCCTTCGGTTACGTCGTGTACTTTTATAAGTTTGTATCCTGCCCCATTATGAGCATGTATATACATTAAGTTGTTGTGAATTAGGAAATCACTACGTTGTTTATCATATACAACGTTTCTCGCATTTTTCACATTACGCTTTCCTATTACACCTTTGACGACATGTTCATTACGCCGCCATGTGTCTCTCATACACCTGTGCGTCGTTCTATTACATCGGTTAGACGTTTTTTCCGGTACGCCATAACGCCGTTTGTCACGTCATTTCTTCATTTGCGAGATGCATATTTTATATCCATTCATCGGCACTTCCTTTGATTCTCTATCGTCGGTCGTCGGCGGGAGGGGAAGTCCGTTCGTTTGGCGTCAACCATCCACTGGTATCAATTCCTCTCGGGTTTTTCACATTGTGATTTACTTACGTTCGTCGTTTCTCTACGAAGAGAGTTCTGTTCAGACCTTGTTGTTTCCAGTCTGGAGTTCAGAATATCAAAATTGTATTGGAATCAACAGTATTTGGTCAAATGCTGTTATATGGAATAGGTCTTTGGATTATGTACGTGGATATTCTCTGAGAACGACGGCGGGATTGTGAATGACGGACTAGTCGCCTTTAATTGAATTCAGCACAGTGTTGTATTAACACAGTACCATGTTGACTTTAACACACAAACATTGTGTTGAGATCCGTTTACCTTTGGATTGTGCTTAAACAACACAATGTTTTTGTGGTGTACTTGGGGGACAGTTTTTCCGACTTTCTCCTTCAAGTACTTTATTCCTGTATTGACCGTTACACCAATGGTTAGACTTTGACATTATGGTTCTGTCATCAACCTTAGGGTTGCTTATTTTATGTAGGACCTTACTCGCTACGTTCGTTTTTCGGGTTCGGTCTCTACAGCGGATTATTTGTCCTGGTGCCGAGGTCGTCATTTCGTTCCCGACTCTATTTCCCTCGTTATTGACTTCTTCCTTCACCTTCACCAGGATAGGAAGTCTCATATTAGCACCATGGAAGGCTATCGTTCTGCTCTGGCTGGGTGTTACGTCTTTCTTTTGGTACCAACATTAGCCTTAACGATAATATCTCTGCGCTTATTCGCGCCTTCGCATTACAGTCGCGTTGTACTCGCCAACTATTACCGAAATAGGATATCGGTGTGGTTCTGTGTGTCCTGATTTACCACCTTTTGAACCCTTAGAGTCCGCGTCTATAAAAGCTGTGTCTTATGAGACGGCCTTTGTGGCGGCGTTTGCTTTGGCGTCCAGAGTGTCTCATCTTTATGCTCTTGAAAGATCTTCTATGACCTGGACAGCGGATTGGTCTTGCATTCTTTTTCGGCCCATTCCTGAATTTATCGCCAAAAATGAGTCTGTTCGTTCAGGTCCGTGCGCTCAACGTTCGTACTCCATTCCTGCGTTGTCAGACTTTGTACATGGCCTCGTGGACGATCTTCTGCTAGATCCTGTTCGAGCCATCCGTCACTATCTTACTCGTACCGATTTCGTTCGCGGCTTTCGGCTACGGTTATCGTATCCCTTCGCCTGTCAGCAAGGCTTGATATTTAAAAAAGCCGCGTAGTTGAAGAAGACCATAAAATAGTCTTATCAATTGCCAGAAGGTAGATATGCTATTGACGCCCCCACTACTGTCTTCTGCTTCTTCTAATGTGTTTCGTACCATCGCTACACATGGCCTTTATGGAAGAACTTGTCCCTCCATGACATTGTCCAGTTCTTGTATCTGGACAGCAAATTCCACGTTCACAAATTTCTATCTGTGTGATATGTCAGTGCAGTCAGATAGTGTGACCACGCTTGGGCCACTAAGGGCTACCTAGCACGTGGTTAGTTCTTTCAGGAAGAGAGGGGGGGCAGAATTTGTCACCATTGCAGCAAGGCAGCCATCTTGCTCTTCATCATGATCGTCTTTGAAGGAAGGAATAAGTCGGATAGACGACCATGGACTCTCTAATCATCAATCTAAGACGTCTGACACTTTGAGAGTTTAATCTTTACCTTAACTACGGTTTTGCTTGTGTCTTTCAGCTTGAAACTGACTTTCTTCTGGATGATCTCAGCTGTGTCTCCTACGCTCAACTCACAAGACAAGTTGGACGTAAGTCGTTGGTGGATTGAGAATGGCGTGGCTTGGCGCCCTCTAAGACCAAGAAGACCTAACAACCCGAGTGGTAGAGGATCCTGACATCTTGGTAGAGTTTGCATATCACACCACGAGCACAGCTACATGGATGGAGGCACTCAAGAATAAGTATATCTGTATCATATTCATGATTTACCCTTTTCGTCTCTGCCCAGGGTTTTTCTTGTTGCTTATCGTTTGTCTCATGTTTATCCCCTTATCTGTGTCATCCCAGCTACATGGAGGAAGACACTCAAAAGATAGGTTAGATTAGTATCTTCTATTACTACTCCATAATTGCCCTCGGCTTTACCGGCCAGGTTTCTTTTGTTGAGATTTATGGAAGAACCTGCTCCTCCTTGACATTGTCCAGTCTTGTCTGGACGGCGAACTCCACGTTCACCAATTTCTATCTGAGAGATATCAGTCCAGTCAGATAGGATGACCACGCTTGGGCCGCTTATAGATGCCCAGCACGTGGTCAACTAAATTTTTAAAAAAAGGGGGGGGGGCGGCATTTTGTATCATTGCAGCAAATCTGCAAATTGCTGTTTCATCTCATCTCATTCATACTATTAGTCCACATTTGATTCGATCACATATTGAAGGAGGAAATAAGTCAGATGGACGACCTTGGATCCTCTAAGAGATGTCGGACACTAAATCATCTCTCTAAGATGCCTGACTCCATGGTGAGTGTAATCTTTACCTTAACTGCGGTTTTGATTGTGTCTTTCAGGTTGAATCTGACTTCCTTCTCATGATCTCAGCTGCGTCATCTACGCTCAACTCTCAAGACAAGTTGGACGTAAGACGATTGTGGACTGAGAGTGGTGTGGCTTGGCGACCTCTAGGCACGGACTGGTTCTGCTTCACCCGGACTTAGGAACAGCCAAGAATCTGCATGCAGATAAGCCTTACCAAGTAGACCTATCGTCCTGCGGGTAGGGGTCCTTTCTTGGTATAGATGGCTTCCCGAGTAGACCTATCAACCTGCGGGTAGGGGTCCTTTCTCGGTAGAGATGGCTTCACGAGTAGACCTATCAAGCTGCGGGTAGGGGTCCTTTCTCGGTTGAAATTACTTCCACACCACGAGCACAGCTACATGGATGTAGACAATCAAGATAAGTACAACTGTATCTTATCCACATTTTAACCTTTTTCGTCCTTGACCAGGGTTTCTATTGTTTGATTATTGATGTCTCATGCTCATATCCATGTCTGTGTCTTCCCAGCGGTTACTTAGCCTGCCTTTGAATCTGCTACATGGCCGAGGTTTCCCTCCTTCCTCCTGTTGGTACTGAGGCAATAATTGAAGCAGGTTTACGATTTAGGAAGCGAATATTAAACATTTATAAACAATGTTTCTATTCGTTACTAAATCAAACCTGCTTCAATTTAATGCGCCCTCCCGTCCTTCCCCTCAGACCGCGGCCTAGTTCACTACTGGTCTCGGTTGTTACAATGAGAAAGAGGGCGAGAATGGGCTGGCGTTGTCTTATATAGTAACCACGTTGGGAAGAGTGAGAGCTCGCATAGGGGCGGATAACTCTCTCTCCTAGGGGAGATAATTTTTACTTTTAACTTCCGTTTTCTACGTTCGATTGTGCATTTAAATTGAGTTTAAAGGCAATAATTGAAGCAGGTTTGATTTAGTAACGAATAGAAACATTGTTTATAAATGTTTAATCTTTCGCTACTACTCGTACTGATGACGTCACCAATGACGTCACAGATGACGCGAACATCCCTAAAATGGGGATGTACTCCCCGAGAGCTACAAGATGACGGCTCCCACGACACAATCGGACCAAGGATGGTTCCTCTCTACCCAAAATATCTTCCCGCACTTCCCTATAATGCCCACTTTCGCTACTACTCGTACTGATGACGTCACCGATGACGTCACAGATGACGCGAACATCCCTCAAATGGGGATGTACACCCCGAGAGCTACAAGATAACACCTCCCACGACACAATCGGACCAAGGATGGTCCCTCTCTACCCCAAACACATCTTCACGCACCCCCAAACTGGCCACTTTACTTACTACACCCAACTGCACATGCGCAGATTGACGCGACTTGCACTCAAAAATACACCATTCAGACTCTACACCACACAAGCTTCACTTTAACACCTCCCAGGACGCATTCGGACCAAGGATGGTCCATCTCTACACCAAATACATTCCTGCACTGCCCCAAAATGGCCACTTTACTCATTACAACCAACTGCGCGAGCTACAAGATAACACCTCCCACGACACAATCGGACCAAGGATGGTCCCTCTCTACCCCAAACACATCTTCACGCACCCCCAAACTGGCCACTTTACTTACTACACCCAACTGCACATGCGCAGATTGACGCGACTTGCACTTAAAAACACGCCATTCTGACTCTACCCCACACAAGCTTCACTTTGACACCATCCACGACCCATTCGGACCCATACCGATCCATCTCTACCCAAACACACTCCCACATACCCCCCAAAATGCCTGCTTCCTATACTACGGCCAGACTGCGCATGCACAGACTATTGAAAACGGACGAACCATTAGTCCAGTCGTATAGTCCAGTAAATCTAGCGCATTTTGGGGGTCAACCCACCACAAATTGCAAC
>JAVTVY010015285.1:0-66124 GCA_036873755.1 Hanleya hanleyi
ACCAAATGCAGTGATAGAACATGCCCCCAATTAGCAAATAATGTAAATGTTGTTATACCAGCAAAGGTGGGGAGCATAAAGGGCCACAGATAACGGTGGAGTAAAAGATGGAACTGTTATCACCCAACCGAAGTCTCTGACCTAGCCCTTACAGTATTTAACACAAAACAGTAGGATGAGTAGATATCACTGGCCTCTTAATAGTTGGTTTGATAACCTGAGAATGGCAGCAACTGGCTAGCGCTAACTGAAGTAATGACTTTGACTACAAATGTTTACATCTTCATGAGCAGATCAATGGTAATATAGCAGCCAACTATATCAAGACTACAATTGCATGAAATAATACAATCAGGTACATGTAGTTTATTTTGCACAGGGTGTATAGCAAGACAGATTGACTCAAACAAATATAAAGGGAACTTATTTCCCAAATTAGCATGTAAATCAATAAAAGATAGCATGAAAAAACATGGGCAATCTATTACTATGCGTCCATGGATGGTGGAATATTACCTTACCAGTCTTTAGACTGAAAATGATAGAAATATGCATAAGTGTGCCTGAAGGTAGGGGCACAGAAATCCACATCAGCCAAGTACGGTACTGGAAGAACAAATACCATTAGGGCAGCATAAAATACCTGTCATATAGTGAAGAACCATATTAATACAATAAATATATGGCACGAGAAAGGTTCATGGGCCTGTCAGGAAATTTTTTATTTCATTTCTTTTCTTTATTTATTTCAATTAAAGAAAACAACACTGGCACTGGAAGAGTCCCGGTTACCCTCCTAAAAATGAGTAATATCCTTCACTTCTCAGACATTCCCCCACAAAACATAGAACTGCCAGCCAGTTAAATTGTATGGCGGATAAAAACAATGAAGATCCTCAAGGTTGTCAATTGTCCAATGGAAGGTTAGGATTAAGCCTCACTTTCCCAAGAATAATCTTTGAAATGAAGTTGACAAAAGGAAGTCAATATGATTGTTGTATAATACATAATACAGGAATTCACATATACCAGTATCTGTGTGTGATGGAGCTCACTGGTAAAAGACCTGAAAGTGATAGTAATGATAGTTAGTACTGGATTCACAAGCCTGGGGATGATAGGATGAGGTAGGATTTCCTCTCTGAAATAGACAATGCATGAGGAATTCTTAAAGATAAAAGTGTTTTACAACGTCCATATTTACGCTTCCCCATGGAAAGCACTGCTACTGCAAACAGACTGGTGGTCTATAAAGTAACACACAAAAAAAAACTTAGAAACAAACTAATACAATATAATAACCTGGGATACAGTATATCAGAAGGACCAGTGATTCCACCAAATTAAGCTGCAGATGATATGTACAGACATGTCACAGGCGCCCCTCAACCCTCTGTCACACTGCACTACAGAGAGAACAATCTTTGGGATCACCTACATTAATAATAAAAAGCTCACTGAGAAAAACCTGGAAGTAATAATTAAAGGAAAGGAGTTAACACAGGATCAGCAAGCATAGAGATACTGAGAGCAGGCAACCATTTCTGTCTGTGAGTATGAAATCATAATGGAATAAGAAACTATCAGGGTCTGAAATAGCAGCATGATCAGATATGTCTGATGAAAAAACGTATCTCGCCTATGTTCAAAGAATAAAGTTCGACCAAACTCTGGGAATTGACTGAGGATTTGAACATGTTGAATTAGCTTATCTCAAGACTCTGAACGGTAATATAGACAATATCAAACATGCTGGCAGCTTCAGAGGAAATTCAGGCTGAAGAAAGTTCTGCACAATGCTGTCTGTTGTGTTGTCAAACCTGGTCATGGACATACCTGTATAGAATTGGAAGAAAAAAATAAAAAGTTAAGTACTAGTTACTCATGTAAGGAAAGCTGTCTCATCAATGCAAGAACAAGAGCAGCTGACTCAACCAAAACAACTAGAGTCTAGGCACATATCATTTCAACCCTTCTAGAGGTCTGGTCTGAAATATAAAAGTGCCGGTGCAGTCCCCATTGACAAGAGTTATAGAGAGATTACACTGTAAATCACACTCCAGCAGGGTCTGAAGTAGCGGTCATATATGAGATATATCTGATCAAAATCTGGTTCTGTCAGATCAAAAGTTGCTATCCTGTCCAAGTTCAATGTTAGATAAAAAAAAAAAAAAAAAATGAAATTTTCTTACATATTTATAGACCCTGCTCGAGTATAATGGAGACCATCTCAATATGATGTTGAGACAAAACATAGGTGATGGTTTCACACTTCTCCTACAATATGAATAGAAAGGAACAAGTCAATTATATGTACTGAAATTAGAGCAGTCAATGCGGGCCTCCTGAAAAGTAGAATGTATTACGACCATACACTAAATATATACAAAGTAAATTCAGTTCAAGTCACTATGCCTGGTATAGCTGGATTTTTGACAAGCTTAATGTTTATCTATACTGAAATGTGAGCAGTCAATGCTGACCTCATGAAAAATAGAATGTATTATGACCATAATCACACACTAAATATATACACCAAGTAAATTCAGTTCAAGTCACTATGATATAACTGGATTTGACAAGCTTTGTATGTTCATGTATACTGAATTGATGAGCAGTCAATGCTGACCTCATGAGAAGTAGAATGTATTATGGCCATGATCGCACACTAAATATAAACAGTCACCAAGTAAATTCAGTTCAAGTCAGTATGCTATAGCTGGATTTCTGACAAGTTGTATGTTCATGTCTACTGAATTGTGCGCAGTCAATGCTGACCTCCTGAGCAGCAGAATGTATTGTAACGATGATATAACTGGCTTTCTGACAAGCTTAGTTTGTTCATGTATACTGAAATGTGAGCAGTCAATGCTGACCTCATGAGAATGTATTATGACCCTGATCATACACTAAATATCTACACACCAAGTAAATTCAGTTCGAGTCACTGTGATACAGCTGGATTTCAGAGATACACGTAGGCGGTGATGCACAGTGTATCTGAGTGATGATAGATAGAGCATACAAAATCGTTGGTAAATTCTGGCTCGTAAAAATCCATGTTAACGTTGGTAATATGTATACCACTTGGTAGAACAGGTAAGTCAGCAAAAGCAGCAGGACTCTAGCTTGATGGACTATTCTGGAGTTGATGAAGAAGGAATGATGGATATTCCAGTCGATGATAGGTCTCCATCTCATGAATATACAATGGAGCAGAGGGTCCAAAACAGGATAGGAGTGACTGGACAGCGGAATGGGATAAAAAATCACCTGGGCTTCCCAACATCCAAAATCGTCCGCAGACACAACAGGATCTGTAATTATAGAGATATAACGCAGTATCCACATTCTGGGCATGCGATTCATTTCCTGATGTCCTGGATTCATGAATTCAGGATTGAACATTTATGTCTAAATGGTAACTAGACAATGTAGATACAGAGCACTTGAGAAACAATCTGTATGTTCAGGCCCTGGACCTTCTGTATTTAAAACAGCTATGAATGAGAGTCACTACTCTGAGTGTAGCAAGTGGGTCAACCTCCCGTATTTACAACCACAAGTGGTACTACTGTGAGTGTGACAAATAAGGGTCAACCTAAGAGCAGCAAATTGTGTCAACACTGTGACAAATTGGGTCTTCCTGACATATAAACTGGATAAATGTCATATACTGTGAAAAAATCTGATCATAATATAAGGCCACCCACAATATTTTCTAGGGTTGCCTGTTCACATATGTGAAAAGGTTACATAAGGAAGTTTTAGATTTGATAGGATAGGATAGGATTTCACAAAATTGTGTTAAAACATGAAATCACAACAATAGGGTCAATGTGCCCAAGTGTCTTATCGATTCATACAGTGCAATGGCAAAAGGGGTCAACATCCCCTGTAATAAATAGTGACAAATGGGGTCAACCTCCCCTGCAATTACCCTGGGGTCAACCTCCCCAGGAATCACAGTCACAAATCATACCATGTACAGTCACTATGTACCATGGTAACAAGGGGCCAATCTCCCCTGTAAATAGCCATGTACAATGTACAGTGGCCAAGGCAGGGTTGGAGATAAGGGAAAATAATTTGATCAGAGATCATTATTAAAAGCTTTGAATTTGATCAGCAAAATATTTATCCATGTTTTATCACTATGGAATTTGGATTGGTTCGTGTCCAAATTTGATTAGTTATTGCTGATCACTGTCCCTTATTTCCATACCTGCAAGGGGTCAACCTCCCCTTGAACAAATAGTGACAAATGGGGTCAACCTCCCCAGCAATTACGATTAGCTGTGTACAATGTACATTAGCAAATGGGGTCAACCTCCCCTGTAATCGCAATCAATTAAAATATGCCATGCCAGAAATGCCTCTGAAATTTTAGGTGCTTCAGTTTAAAAGTGTGCAAATTCTCACAAATATCTTCATGTAAGTTGAATTTAGCTAAGTTTTTAACAAATTCACAGCCACTCACCATGATTTTGAAATTAGTCTCTTAGATATTTTAAGAATAGAGATTTAGAGCTCACAAAGCACCGAATTTGCCATGTATAAGTGCATGACAATTCATACGGTAATTATAAATAGTGAACAAAGGCTAATGGGCAACCTACCCTAGGTTTAGAAACCATGTATATTATGATATTAACTGCTTCCACTGGAAGACCATTTCTCTTCCAAAACATTGCAGTGATTAATTTTATTAAAATAAAAAAATCATGAAAAGTCAATTCCCAAAATTATGACAAATGTCTTAGGGTCTGTGGCAAATCGCTCAACTGATATATCAGCCCAATCAATCAATGTTAACAAGCAGTAGTATGATGAACATGGCCACTAAGTGTCAGAAATAGACTGATATGTACTCAAGTGCATGCTCGAATTGGAATGTTGCATAATGCATGTTTATAGTGCACACCAGCACTGTGAGTATAGTTCAATGACTTTCCATGCTTACCATTGGAATTTATGTCAACAATTGATGGTCCATCAAGGTGCAGCTTTTAATGAAAGTCTCCATAAGCATATTAATAGTACACACTCTGACACGAGATTTAAAGTATGAAAAGGAGAAGTCTGAAGAGTGTATAAATTCTATCAAACAGTTTGATTCTAAAACAGCATCAATAGTAATGATAGTACGGTGAATTGTACAATTATAGGACACTATGAAAATTCAAATGTTTACAAATTAATTTCTTATTTACTGAATTTCATTATACATAACCAAAATATGGAAATAATTTCAGACTAATGTGATCACCTTGTGATTCACAAGTATAGGCTGATAATCAGTCAGTGATAACCGTATAAGGGCTAGCATCCAAGCTAATAACATTGATAAAATTGACTGGAATTTAGGCTAAATATAAATTGCGACACAGTAACGAGTGAGTTGAATTCGCACAAAACCATGATAAATGTGGACCCCATTTGATTTTGAACCACCCGACGAACTCACCCAGCTTACGGATATGCAGGGGACATCCCACGCTTCATCCAACAACGCATCCCAGCATATCTTGCAAAGAGTGTCTACTAGTGTAGTCATTACACATTCGTAACACCAGTCGGGTCCTTGATGTATGGATCCGAAAGGCCAACAGGTCCTCAGTGGTTGTCATGAGTCAGGGGCCAGATTTCGACTGTTCAACACGACACCACGTTCGGCGCGACCTCGTGACCCAGATTGTCCGAATCTGTGGGACTGGAAAAACTTAAACGTGACGTTCCCTACATTTCTGTGGCAAACTGGAGAAACCAAATCCATCACTGACATTTTCCAGAAACAAATTCCAGGTAGCCGAGGACAGACTGACCTCATGTTACAAAGTTGGAGAGTCTAATATAAGGGCGATAACTCACAATCAACAGTTACAATAAAACTATAATCACGTTAACACTGGAAAGCGACCTTGTTGATCCTCACATAAACTTAATTATGGTAACCCTAATTTCCTTTTTTTACGAATATTTAAATCTGAACTGATTGATTTTTATTAAAAGATATCCGTATAATGACGCTCCAATAGTGGGATAGTTTATATTCCATATTATACATGTATGCAAATAGTTCACTTTAAATTTATAGGAAAGTGTCTAGATCAGGACGACCGTATTTTGACCAGTCGGCCACCGCCATTTTCCGTTGACTTCTTAAGACATACCATACACGAAGACATAGTATTTGCATCGCGTGTAATCAAAGAAAAAGATAATCAGTCCCGTTATAAACGTTGAATATCAACGTCTGTTTTCTGCGAAATCTTCGGACCCCTATGTATGTGCATTCTATTGAATTTTAACTGACCAGCCTGTGCGTCTAAGAATTTTATTGTCACCTTTTTGTGATTACATTATAAGCGTCTGGCCCGTCATTCATAATTCAGCCGTTGTCCATTGAAGAATATCCGCGTCCATAATCCAAAGACCTATTCCATATTCCATATAACAATATTAGCACCAAATTCAAAAAGACAATTATAGTATACATAAGCTAGTTTCCTGCAAGAGAGAAGCGGTCAACAGTTTTCTGTCATAGGCCACGTCTCCATATACTATTATTGATCAGCGGTGTAAGGGAGGTTATTCCCATCTGTTTTGAAATAATGAATGTAAAGTTATGCCCCTTTGTAGAACTCTTGTACACAGTAGTGAGAGAGGGCGCCAAGATGGAACAACGTGGTAATGACGTGTTCAGGATGTCGGTTAGACAGTGTAAATCCAGAGATATTTTCAATACAGACTTTATTCATATAAGAATCTGTTCGTCGGGTATTTCTTCATTTGTCGGCAGACGCATCGGGCGGGACAATTGGCGACGAGGGTGTATGGCAAGCCGTTTCAGTATTTGATCGGTTATTCCACATATGCTGAAAAGTTTTGCACATATGTACAAAAGAATTCCACATATGTGTAAAAAACAGTTTTTAGACAAATGTGCAAAAGTTTTACACATATGTGCAAAAGTTTTACACATATGTGCATAAGTTTTACACATATGTGCAAAAGTTTTACACATATGTAAAATAAATTAACTATTTCACATATGTTGAAAAGTTTTATACATATGTGCAAAACTTTTCCACATATGTCAAATAAAATGTTTTTCCACATATGTGCAAAAGTTTTGTACATATGTTAAATAAATGCCAGGAGAGTTAATGGACAGGAAATGGACTGCTCCCTGTGGTATAATCTCTCGTGAATGTTTGTTATCTAACGACCATTTCAAAATGGCGCTGTCCCTTCGGGGTTTGTTTTTCGTCTCTCCGACTATGCGAGACATGTGGAACTACAGTGAGGACACGGAAGCTTATGATAATAATATTACTACATTATCTTAGATTCAAGGTCCATACATGACCATCTTCCGTAAACGCACCTCTACTTCTGTAGCTAACGCAGATCGTACAAACTGCGGTAGCACAGGGGCATGTTGTTGGTCAGTTATTAATTATGATATTAATATTATTATAAATTATTAACTGACCAACAACAAGCCCCTGTGTGCGGTAGCTATATGTGGTACAGAGTACGGTGGGTTCATGCAAGCTTCAAACGAAAGAGGAGAGGTAGGAACAAAGCCTGCATTAACAAGACACCTGACATACAGAATCGAAATACGGTAGTGTAGGAGTAATCAGCCAGGTCACAGATAAATAAACACACGAACTCAAGTCTCTTACAGCCATTTCAAGGTCAACCTTACTGAATATGTTAGCATTGTGGAACGATTGCGCCAAAATGATACCAGGGAGCAGTCGATGCCTACGGCAGATGTTGCAACTTTTAGACATATGTGGAAAAGTTTTGCACATATGTGAAATAAAATAACTATTTCACTTATGTTGAAAAGTTTTATACATATGTGTAAAAGTTTTAGACATATGTGTTAAAACCCTTTTTCAACATATGTCGAAAACTGTTAGGCATATGTGTAAATGTTTTAGACATATGTGTAAAAGTTTTAGACATATATTGAAAAGTTTTACACATATGTTAAATAAATTAACTATTCCACATATGTTGAAAACTTTTGCACAAAGGTCAAAAAGTTTTCAACATATGTATAAAACTTTTAAACATGTGGAATAAATTCGCACTTTTAGACATATGTTGGAAAATTTTATACATATGTTGAAAACTTTTTGACATATGTGCAAAAGTTTTCAAAATATGTGGAATAACCGATTAAATACTGAAACGGCTTGCCATAAGGGTGGGATGATCGAGTTAAACTTTGTGTCGAAATTTCCCGATGAACATTGACAGGTTATCAAGTGTCCAGTTTTCGACAACAACCACGTGTATTCGGAATTGGTAAAACTGGTAATGGTTTCAGATTGTCCGATGAGACATAAAACAGTGTTGACTCTGAAATGAATAAAAACATTCAAAGATAATTCCACGATTCTACACAAATACAGAGACGCAATTTGGTGTATAGCAAATAGCACAAAACATAAAACAACATGGCTTCTAATGAACAACAACAACCTGAAAGAAGCGGTGACGAATTAAATGACACGGATCAGAATAGGGAATCTACAATAACACAGATGGACACTAAAATATCAAATCTTACAGAACAAGTACAAACTTTGACAGACATGATGGAACGATTAGTACAAAGAACTGAGCAAACATGTGTAACACATGGTCCTATTCCTAACTCTGAACATAGCTCCAGTTATCAGTACAACTCCTCTTCTCCCTCGCCATCTTCACAAAGTCAATCTTAAACATCACAGCAACATATTTTCCGTGCATTTGAGCAACCAAAGTTACATTGTATTCTCCCCAAGTATTCGTTCTCATCACTATTGAAAGGGATGGATTGCACACTTTCTAAAAATGTTTGAGGAAGAGTGTAAAATAAGGAAAATAGCTGAAAGCACAAAGCCACAGATATTCATGCTGCAATGCATTGAACCTGCTCATTCGTTGGTTCGTTCGTCCGCCCAAGGTTGGATTGATGAATATGTCGAAAACATTTAGGCATATGTGTAAATGTTTTAGACATATGTGTAAAAGTTTTAGACATATATTGAAAAGTTTTACACATATGTTAAATAAATTAACTATTCCACATATGTTGAAAACTTTTGCACAAAGGTCAAAAAGTTTTCAACATATGTATAAAACTTTTAAACATGTGGAATAAATTCGCACTTTTAGACATATGTTGGAAAATTTTATACATATGTTGAAAACTTTTTGACATATGTGCAAAAGTTTTCAAAATATGTGGAATAACCGATTAAATACTGAAACGGCTTGCCATAAGGGTGGGATGATCGAGTTAAACTTTGTGTCGAAATTTCCCGATGAACATTGACAGGTTATCAAGTGTCCAGTTTTCGACAACAACCACGTGTATTCGGAATTGGTAAAACTGGTAATGGTTTCAGATTGTCCGATGAGACATAAAACAGTGTTGACTCTGAAATGAATAAAAACATTCAAAGATAATTCCACGATTCTACACAAATACAGAGACGCAATTTGGTGTATAGCAAATAGCACAAAACATAAAACAACATGGCTTCTAATGAACAACAACAACCTGAAAGAAGCGGTGACGAATTAAATGACACGGATCAGAATAGGGAATCTACAATAACACAGATGGACACTAAAATATCAAATCTTACAGAACAAGTACAAACTTTGACAGACATGATGGAACGATTAGTACAAAGAACTGAGCAAACATGTGTAACACATGGTCCTATTCCTAACTCTGAACATAGCTCCAGTTCTCAGTACAACTCCTCTTCTCCCTCGCCATCTTCACAAAGTCAATCTTAAACATCACAGCAACATATTTTCCGTGCATTTGAGCAACCAAAGTTACATTGTATTCTCCCCAAGTATTCGTTCTCATCACTATTGGAAAGGGATGGATTGCACACTTTCTAAAAATGTTTGAGGAAGAGTGTAAAATAAGGAAAATAGCTGAAAGCACAAAGCCACAGATATTCATGCTGCAATGCATTGAACCTGCTCATTCGTTGGTTCGTTCATCCGCCCAAGGTTGGATTGATGAATATGTCGAACACATTTAGGCATATGTGTAAATGTTTTAGACATATGTGTAGAAGTTTTAGACATATATTGAAAAGTTTCACACATATGTTAAATAAATTAACTATTTCACATATGTTGAAAACTTTTGCACATATGTCAAAAAGTTTTCAACATATGTATAAAACTTTTAAACATGTGGAATAAATTCGCACTTTTAGACATATGTTGGAAAGTTTTATACATATGTTGAAAACTTTTTGACATATGTGCAAAAGTTTTCAACATATGTGGAATAACCGATTAAATACTGAAACGGCTTGCCATAAGGGTGGAATGATCGAGTTGAACTTTGTGTCGAAATTTCCCGATGAACATTAACAGGTTACGAAGTGTCCAGTTTTCGACAACAACCACGTGTATTCGGAATTGGTAAAACTGGTAATGGTGTCAGATTGTCCGATGAGACATAAAACAGTGTTGACTCTGAAATGAATAAAAACATTCAAAGATAATTCCACGATTCTACACAAATACAGAGACGCAATTTGGTGTATAGCAAATAGCACAAAACATAAAACAACATGGCTTCTAATGAACAACAACAACCTGAAAGAAGCGGTGACGAATTAAATGACATGGATCAGAATAGGGAATCTACAATAACACAGATGGACACTAAAATATCAAATCTTACAGAACAAGTACAAACTTTGACAGACATGATGGAACGATTAGTACAAAGAACTGAGCAAACAGGTGTAACACATGGTCCTATTCTTAACTCTGAACATAGCTCCAGTTATCAGTACAACTCCTCTTCTCCCTCGCCATCTTCACAAAGTCAATCTGAAGCATCACAGCAACATATTTTCCGTGCATTTGAGCAACCAAAGTTACATTGTATTCTCCCCAAGTATTCGTTCTCATCACTATTGGAAAGAGATGGATTTACTCTTGCACACTTTCTAAAAATGTTTGAGGAAGAGTGTAAAATAAGGAAAATAGCTGGAAGCACAAAGCCACAGATATTCATGCTGCAATGCATTGAACCTGCTCATTCGTTGATTCGTTCGTCCGCCCAAGGTTGGATTGCCTGGCCTACCTTTAGAAATGAATTAATGGAGATGTTCTGCACGGAAGCAGATCGCTCTCATGCAAACAGAGTGCTGTCCTCCGTAGAATTAAAACCAGACGAGAAGTACTGGTCATTAATGGATAGAATTCGCAGTCTGATTTATCAGGTGTATGGAAACGAAATCTCGTTTGACATAGATGGAAACCTAGCCATGCAACAAGACAGAACAATGAACACTAGAATAACAGACAGATTCATGCAAAGTGTCAAGGATAAAGCACTCAAAGCATTTCTAATCAGTGAGCTAAACCGTGAACCGGCACTTAGGAGAAATCCTGACTACATAGCTAAGTTAGCTGATCAGACTAATCAGTATTTGAACTTCGCTGACCCCAAACCAACTACAAGTGTTCCAGACACAGAATTTAGTCAAAACGCAAACAAGTTTAATGAAAGGCAGGAGTTTTATCTAGACGTGAGACAAAAAGACAGTAATGCTCCAGAAAACTACACTGAACAAAACAACTCCCGACAAAACCATACAAACTATGGTTTCAGACAGCAAGGAGGTAGTTACTATGAAAACGGATTCAGAGGACAAAACAACAATAACAGCACACGTTTTCAAAGATCAAACAATTTCAGAAGACCATATAGGACACCGAATGATCTCAAATATCAACCAGGACATACTACTATATTTAACTCTGGGCATTACAGACCACCATTACACCATACACAACAACCAAGTGTACATCAAGTAGAAAGGCAAGACCGAGAGGCCAACAAACAAGAAATACAGTGTTATGGGTGTTCTGGCTGGGGACACTATAAAAGTCAGTGTCCCAGTGTACGTAACTCAAGGGGTGAGAACAGAAAATCATCGCCCCGGTCTAATGTTGTCAATTGAGAAAAGAGTACTACCTATTATCCAGAACAAAAAACAGACCAGGTATTTGGGGATATACAACGACTGGGTCAACAGGAACAAAACGGAAATTCACAATATCCGTACCCTAGCGGAGAACAACAGAATCAAGGTTACCATGGTTACAATTATACTGGCCAGAATGTATCCACATATACAGAGAATGGCACAACCAATCGGAACACTGAACACACAGGGGTGTTGACAAGTTTTCTACCTGGTGAAGGAGTATTTGTAAACATTCAAATAAATGGTGTCCAGACAGGAGCACTGGTTGACACAGGGGCTGATATAACTTTGGTTTCACAGCAATGGTTTCAGAAGAACTTACCAGGAGTAGAACTAAAACCAGCAAACATAACTTTGTCTGTTGCCTCAAATGAGTTATTACCTGTGAAAGGATCGTTCAACGCCACAATCTTGGCAGACACAAAGGACTGCTTCCAAAATGTTTTGGTTACTGAGATTCTAAACTGTGACGCAATTATTGGTGCAGATTTTATGAGAAGACATGGTTGGCACATTGACCTTTACAACAACACTTTCACAATGGGGTCAGACAAAATGAAACTGTGCACTGTTGACGGAACACCACTACAACCGGTTACACCCCTGCCAGAAAATAAAGTCACTATTCTGAAAAACACCAGCATCCCAGCGAAAGTCGAGAAAATAATACCAGTAAAACTGACATGGAGTTCAGTCGTTGACCAATTGGACCAACGCCAAGTTTGTTTCGCTAGCAACGCATGCTTAACTGGAGAACTGAAATTGAAAGTGGCTGAATAATTCGTCAGGCCTGACCAGAGTATTATCAACATATTGGTTTCAAACACGACCACAGGGGACATTCAGTTACCACGTGGAAAAGAAATCGGAACAGTAGTGGAAGTAGAAGCTTTCTACCATGAACTGGCCAGCATCAACGATCAGGAGTTCGCTTGTGTAAACCGTATCATGTACCAGGGAACATATGATGGTGTCACGAGCATCCATGCGAAGGAAACAGGTGATTTACGCTCCATGAATCTAGCAGATTTTGATAAACTGGAAGTTTCAACGACCTGTCGGACACAATTTGAGGATATATGCACCGAATACCATGAAGTATTTTCTCGTGGAAGTTGGGATCTTGGAGAATATGACGTCATCCCACATGTTATACAGCTTAAAGAGAATGCCAAACCAGTTCAATTTCTCCCAAGAAGAGTCCCATACCACCTGAAAGAAAAGCTGAGGGATGAATTATAACAGATGATGAATTCTGGAATAATCGAGCAAAGTAACAGCAACTGGTCAGGTTCAATCCTAATTGTTCAGAAGCGGGATGGTGGCATACGCATATGTGTTGATCTGAGGAAGATGAATGAACAGGTCTACAATTTGACTTTCCCACTGACAAATATCGAGGATTTACTTAGTCAGCTCAAGGGAATGAACTACTTTACCAAGCTTGACATGCAATCCGGGTTTCACCAGTAGACATTACATCCTGATAGTAGACCGATTACATCATTTGTATGTGAGGAAGGATCATTTCAGTACCGCCGTATCCCGTTTGGGCTCAATAGAAGCCCTGGAAGTTTTTTTCGCATGATGAAGGCAGTGCTCGGAGATTTAGTGTGCAGGGTGTGCCATGTTTATATAGATGGCATCCTGATAATGAGGAAGGACGAGGAATCACACAACGAGGCAATCAGACAGGTCCTCGAACGACTACGCAATCACATCTGTCTCAAACCAATGTGAATGATTCCTCAGAGAAGTTCGTCGGATATACGATCAACAGACAGGGCATTCAAATGGACCCTGAAAGGATCAAGATTATTATTGACTGGCCACAGCCAAGAAACATCAAGGAAATCCGGAGTTTTATGGGAATGCTCCAATACTACCGGAAGTTTATCAAGGATTTTACGAAGATCTCTGCACCAATCACGAGCTTGACAAAGGAAAAGGCTGCTTGGGAGTGGACAGTAGACCAGGAAACTGCTTTCCAGAAATTAAAGGAATTGTTAACCAATCCCCCAGTACTCGCCCACCCTGACTTTACGAAGCTTTTCGTACTGACAACAGACGCTTCCGGATTCGCTGATGCACTGTCCCGTTACCCACTGTATGAGAAATGTGTGGACTGTAAGACTGGCACCCATGTAAACAGTGTACATCTCAGTGAGGCTTCCTGGCTCTCCTCCATTTCCAGAGAGGAAATGCAACTGGCCCAACAAGAAGATCCTGTGTTACAAGTTGTCATCAGTTGGATGCAGGCAGGACAAAAATGCGGTTTGGAAGAGCTCCCAATCCACAGCCCTCTTCTTCGGAATATGGACTTTTGTGGTATCTTGACAAGGAAAATGAGAGTGTCCGGTTGATTGTGCCTGGTAGGTTCCATCAAGAAATCGTAACATTGACTCATGATCACGAGTTAGCTGGCCACAGGGGTGTCCAGAATACACTAACCCGGCTGAGAAGGAAATTCTTCTGGATTGGAATGAAGCGTGACTGTGATAATTGGATTCGTTCCTGTGAATCATGCGTGGCATGTAAACGTAGTGTCCAGAGAGCAGCGCTTCAAGAACCGTGGAGACCTCATAGTCCAGATGAGAAGCTTTGCATTGACTGCATTGGCCCACTACCGCGCTCAAAAGAGGGATACCGGTATGCAATATGTGTGATGGACGATTTCTCAAAATTCGTCCAAGCATTCCCGCTTCGGACTTTGACAGCAAAAGATACAGTAGAAGTAGTTGTAAAACATTACTGCTGTAAACAAGGTGTGATTCCCATGATGATCTTGAGTGACAGGGGAAGTAACTTTACCAGTGAACTGTTCAAAGAGGTCTGTGTAGCCCTCAGGATAAAGGGAGTAACCACGCTTCCATATTCCCCAACGAGTAATGGAGCAATTGAGCGCTGGAACTGTACTTTGAAATTATGTTAAAGGCTTACACAGACAGCAACAGCAAGTGGGTAGATATGCTGCCATTCCTATCACTGGCTCACAATGCTACAGTGCATTCAGCAACAGGCTTTACACCAAAGAGAGGTCAGACTGCCAGAAGAGCTGATCTACCCACCAACAACATCAGCTAGAGAACTTAGCATGAATGAATATGCGAGAAACCTTGAAATGAAACTGAGGAAGGCGGTGACCTTTGCTCAAGGCCATCTGTCAAAGACACATGAGCGCTACAAAGCCAATCGACAGAAACATGTACAGTTTCAACCTTTGAGAAAGGGAGATCTACTGCTTGTTAAGAACTGTGTTAAGCATACTTGGAATCAGAAAGGAACCATCATGACTGATAACCCAGTTTTGTACAAGGTTCAGCTGGATGATGGAATCATCAAGCTCTTACATCACGACAAGCTAAAGAAAGTGACTGAAACTCACTCATGAAAGTCAGGCACAGACCTATCGAGATTACGCGAAGCCAATGATCTTTCAGTCAGATTGATCAGAAGACGATGAACTTCTCGGGTTCATGTTAAATGACAGACCCACAACAGTTAACCTTCAGAATGACCTACCTTTGGTTGACTTACCTGAATCAGAAGACCCGGACAGAACTTCATCACCGTGGGATAGAGATCCAGGATATTACCTACATGTAGACCGAGGTCATGGTACACTGGAGCAGCGTGCAACTTCAGAACCTTCAGAAGTGCAAGTACCAAAGGCGTATTCTGTGAAGTCATGTGACGCAGTCAGTATGTCGGCACCTCTTCCCACTTCCCTTATATGTGTTGTAATTCAAGGCGACTACGTATGACACCAGTGCACCAAGACTTCCAAATATACGGAGATGCAACTAAATGTGCACAGTATCAGTGATTGTAATATTGTGTTCTTGTTCCGTCTAAACACAACGTGAATCTTGAGATTAGCCCGAGTATTACAGCATTTGTGATTTCCAGTATATATGCATATGTGTAAATTCCAAGGAATGAAAATAGGGATCCCAGTGTAGTACTTCGGAACATGTGAAACGTGTGAAATCAATTGTGATTCAGTAATTAATCGGAGTTCATGTGCCGTATGAACTCATAAGAATACCAGAATATTGTGATAATCCATATCATATGTGTTCAAGTGCCGCATGAACACATACAGTTCTTTGAGGATCCTGTGAGTTTGTGAATTATAGTTATGCCGCATGAACATATTAAGTTCTTCGAAGATCTACGCTTCTTGGTTCATCAATATGTACATTCAAGACCAAAAAAACTTGAACTTTCCAGAAATACCATTCTAAATGCTGTTTCATAAGTTTATTTTTTTCTGAGATCACTATCTGATAAGATTGTTGGTTGCATCCTGTCAAAGTAATCAAAATGCAAATCATCATGCGATTGAAAACTATATTACTTTATATGTGATCATTAAGCGTGATTAAAGTGTTGCATTTCATTTTCAAATTTGATAAATACTGTTTCTTAAATTTCACATGCACGAAATTTTAAATGTAACCGTACAGTATGAGGATAAAGTCGAAGAGGACTTCAATTCTATGAGAGCTAAGTCAACGATACAGAACTATCATATACATAAGATAAATCGGTTTGAGGTTACCTTGTCATTGGTTAAATGAAATATTTTAATTGTGCACCTGGCTGATAACGAGGACGTCATCAGAGACTTTGTGGGGAGAATGTCATAGGCCACGTCTCCATATACTATTATGGATTAACGGTCTAAGGGAGGTCATTCCCATCTGTTTTGAAACAAGTGAGAAATGACTACATTGTAGTCAAAACCTGCGGCAGTGGCAATAATACAGTGAAAGACATATCAGCGGAGGTAGTGGTAATTGTAGAAAAAAGCGCCATCTGCCAGTGTTTTTATGCCAAGGGAAGTAATTTTCAACTTGTAACCGACAATTGTAGGGATTGCGTAATAGTTCTGATATATATTCACTTTCCCCATTCAAAATCCGACTCGGTTTGACTCGGCCGTGCCGTCTATACTGAATTGACAGTCGAACTCACCATGATCGCTTTGGCAATGTTTTTATACAAATATCGTGTATGCCAAATTTCAAAACATTCGGTTCAGTCGTTACTTTTTGCAATTAAAAAGGCTTTCAAATATTTGGAAATCCAAATAAATTTCGAGGATTTAGTCATAGCGCGAAAATCTGCGCTCTTCAGTCTCTCTTCTCGCTTAATTTGCCGATAAAAATGGAAAATTTATATTTCCTTCAAAGTTATTTTTCAATAAATTTAGTATCAGGTCTATCACTCCGATCTGTGAAACTACGGAATGGGATTTAAGGCTTTATCGAACTGTCCAAGAGGCATAATGACACTTTGTCACTATTCAAATGGAGGCCTGTTACATATACAATAATTAATTAGGTTTCTGCATTTACTTTCGTTATCATCTGCGAACTAAATTCCTTGCCACTCTTTTCCACGCAGCAAGTCAATATCAAGACATGGTTTGCTTCTTCTATATAAATGATTAACTATTTCGTTCTTAGGAAATATCATCTCATCTGACATGTTCGGCCAAGCCTTTTCGAAGGTTGCTAATTTTATTAATTTCTTTTCTTTAAAATCAAATTCTGCAAACAAGAAACATTTCTAGTCGGTATCTATGGATATCTTCCTATACTCAATTTGCGAATATGTTTGTCATTCCGAAGGTGATTCAAGTGCGAAGTTTCGGGGCTAGTTCACTAAACAAGGTCTGTGTGTAAGAGAATGATGTCGAATTCTCGTTATTATCTTTTGATACATCAAATTGTTGCATTCGCGAAAATGACTGCCAAGTTAAAGTCAATTCGAAAGGTATCTAAGTATCGAAATCAAACTCGAAAACCCCTCCAGGAAAACAAAGGCCCTAGCTTTTGGCCACGAGGTCAACATCGTTTTTATGGCCAGTATCTGCTATATATGACGTAAACCGATTGACAAAGTAACGTAAATTTTGTATAGAACCAGTAAATTCTAGCAGAGAATGATGTCAAATGTAATATGTTTCTGCGCATTGTCTGCTGATACGCATAAGTATTGAATTTACGGAAGTGATTAATTCTATTCCAAAGAGATTCTGGGTGCGGAAGAAGTCGGGATCATCAATACCAGCGAATCAAGGCCCTGGCTTGCGAGAATGAGGATAGAGAGGCTGTTTTCTGAAAGAGAATCATTCAAAATAGCTATTTGCCAAATGTCATACAACCGAAACTGCACGACTGCGAGGTATTGTTCGCGTACAGGGGTGTCCAAATCATTAAATACCACATAGTCATTTCTGTCTCTTCGAAGTGGGCTACCATTTGAAATTGTCCGGTAATGATCGAGTCAGTCCATCTGAATCCTTTCGTCGGCAAAATAAGCATTCAAGATTCAAGATTTTATTGTACAAACACCAGTCAAAGGCAGAGTACAAAATTTTGAGAGGAATACAACTAGAGAAACAATGGAACAGTGACATGAATATAAATATTTATATATATGTTATATCTGAGAGATATGTTATATCTGAGAGATATGTTATATCTGAGTGTTACCGTTGATATTAGAACCTTGATTTTTGGCATTAAAGTGCATCAGGGGACTGTTACCAGCATGTTTCGAGCTGACCTACTTTTGATGAAAATTTCTGGTGATTTTTGATTAAAATCACTGGTGAATCTAACTTGAGCCGTGCCCATCTTAATATAGGCAGGATTTCAACTGGGGGTCCAAGAGTTCAGCGTGCGTCGGAGTCCTAATGCCTACCCTACTTCTTATGTCCTGTGACGTTATTCACACTGGGCATGAAGGTGCATTAGGGGACTGTTGCCAGCATGTTTCGAGTGGACCTACTTTTGATGAAAATTTCTGTTGATTTTTGATTAAAATCACTGGTGATTCTAACTTGGGCCGTGCCCATCTTAATATTGGCAGGATTTCAACTGGGGGTCCAAGAGTTCAGTGCGTGTCGGTTCGGAGTCCTAATGCCTACCCTACTTCGTAGGTCCTTTGACGTTATTCACACTATTCTCATATATAATAATTAACGAAGCAATAATTCATTCCACCGAATATAGTTGCAAATGAATTCAAACGCGCTTGAAGACAGTGGTTTCATGTGAGATCGGAGGTTGAAAAGAAAAAGTGTGGCAGAGATCACACTCTCTTAGCGCATGCGCATTTCAAAAAGTCACAAGAACAAGAACAAGAAGAACAACAACGCGAGCCTCCCGTAGACCTGCGTGCCGCAGGTAAAAATGAATGTAAAGTTATGCCCCTCTGTATAACTCTTGTACACAGTAGTGAGAGAGGGCGCCAAGATAGAACAACGTGGTAGTAACGTGTTTAGGATGTCAGTTAGACAGAGTAATTCCAAAGATATTTTCAATACAGACTTTATTCATATAAGAATCTGTTCGTCGGGTATTTCTTCATTTGTCGGCAGACGCGTCGGGCGTGACATTTTCAATGATGCCTGCAAGACATCATGATATTCCAAAAATATCAAATCCGTATCGCGGATCAGTATTCTTAATCCATAATATTCGTCATCTAGATAATGATGTATCTCAGTCACGCTTTGATTGCGACTGTTCATATGATTACAACACATATGAGGGAAGTGGGAAGAGGTGCCGACATACTCACAGTCACATGGCTTCACAGTATAGCATCATGACGATTTTGAAGTACATGGGTTCATACGGCCCTAACCCCGGGTAAAGCGGAATTAGACACAAGTTACGAAACGTAACGCCATATATCTTGCACGCTACGCTCGTATCTTGCTATCCGCATGCGATATATATCGCCAAATTTGAGAAACTTTGAGTGGAGGCGCTTGGTGGTATAGCCCTGTTTTATAAGTTTTTGCAACAATGTGATGTGACGTTGATTAAAATCATCACATATAAAGCAGGATCTAGCAAATGCTACTAGACGAGATATGTATACCAATATGCAGGTCCCATTGGAATATTATTTTCCAAAAAAGGATAGTTTACAATGTCAAAATTGTAATGATCTCTTTTGTCATAAAGTCGACGGGAGAGAAGGCCCGCTTCAATTTTATAGAGATATAGGTCTAAATATGATGTGCCTGTAGGGCTATCTGTAGTTTACAGATACGTTTGAGACGTTATTCCCAAAATGTGTTTCCTGCTGAAGTTTGAATAGTTTAAAAATAAAAAATAAGTGGAATGAGGTTTAATGAGTTGACACATGTATTATAGACTAATTGCTACACTGAAAGTAGCAAACCTTGCACGGTCGATTTTTATTTATTTATTTTTTTTTTCAAATTGATGAAAATATTAGCTCTTCGATATCCATTTCGCAGTCAAGTTGCATAAGAATGTGAGAATAGCAAATAGTAATAGAAATACGATTCAGAACAATTTAATTGTTGAAAATTTATGATGGATAATGGCGAAAGATTGCGATAGATAATTACCATCCCAGTGAAAAACTTTCCTCACCGGAATGCATTTAAAATACGTTATATAAACTCACTTCAACCAACTCACCTTTGCATCAAAGTTTAAATTGTAGAATACATGGAAATAGCAAAACCCCCTTCATACAGACCAAATTTGTTAAGGGTACCGTAAGTCACAGTCGATGCAATTTTCAGTTTGATTGCTACAGTCATATTTTTCAAAAACGCCCCACATTATCAAACTGATATAATTCCTGGTCAGACTGATTTGAATATCATAAAATATGAGAAAAAAGATTATGTTCTTCAAGGGATTTGCAAAATTGACTAATAATATATAGTGAAATTCCTGTATGGCCTAAAATAAAAATGTATCGCAATTGTTTTACTCACAAATAAAGTTGAAAGATCAATTGGCGTTTTAGGTTGTTAGTAGTTGGAATTCGTTCGCGTAGCTTTAACCTATGTTAATCCATAAAAACTCTCAATCAGTCCCAATTAACTTGACGAGCCTTGCCACTGACACGTCGATTCGGTTGTTGTTGTTGTTGTTGTTGTTGTCAACAGCTCGCTGGCATAGGTTCAATTTGCCCGTAGGAAATTAGACATGCTTACCTATTTCCTATCGAAAAATAACGCCAAAACACGAAATTGGTCTGACAAAGCATTCAACTGGACTCAAAATTTAACCTATTGCCGTCTGTAAACGGAAATGGTCATCTGGGATTCTTAAATTTTCACATTAATAAAAGTAACGCGATCACAGTTTAGCGTCCCTCCATTGGATTTTCGCATTTTCCCGCTGTCACATTACTATTATTAGTTCGAAGTTTATATATCCTGAATGATTAAAGTATGATAATAACCTATGCACAGCGATACGTAAGTTTGGTCACTTGCAACTGTAATATAATTACAGTATCAGGTAGTTCTTTGTATCGTCCTTTCGAGAAATTATTTTTGAGCTGTATGCACTAGTAAGTTAAATCCCGCCGTTTTTATATCTTTAAAATATCCTGTAGGGATGTAACTAATTTGTTTTCCCCACAAATTCAGTTTTCTATTCAGTTCAGTGAAATTAATTTCTTGGATTGACTTGAAAATGTATCATACTCACCCAGCAATCATGCTAAAAAAAAACATGTGGCTAAGAAATCCAGACGCCCATTGGAAACATATAGAAGGTGGTGGAAACGTTTACAGCGCTGGAGAACATTTACGCCGCAGTGATAGCCTTTACATCATGGTGGAAATATTTTCACGGCGCTAAATATTCACGTTTACACTGCTGTAGAACATTTTACGCCGCAGTGATAGCCTTTACATCATGGTGGAAATATTTTCACGGCGCTAAATATTCACGTTTACACTTCTGTAGAACATTTACGCCGCGGTAATAGCCTTTACATCATGGTGGAAATATTTTCAAGGCGGTGAATATTCACGTAACTTAAATTACTTGTTCATTAGAGGCACCATACTGTTTCGTAGTTCGATCGGTTTAACAATTCTCGAATAAAATTATGTATTCTGCATAGTCTTTCCGAACACAGAATTATTCACCAGTTTAAAAAGTTTTTTTTTAAATCATTTTTAACATTAACCCTGTATAACCCTGTAACAACGAAAACCGGAATTGGGCATCTGGCAGTCTTAATTTTCGCATTAACAAAAGTAACGCGAATACGGATAAATGCTGAGCTTTTCTCTGTTACGTTTTGTCTTTCCCCGATTGCTTTTTCGTATTTTCACGCTATTACCTTACTATTATCCATTCGAAAATGCGAATTTTCAATATTTGCAGAATTATTTAGAATTTTATACGGGGGAAAAGAAAATTTGCCAAAAATGAGTTTGAAAACGACTTTCTAAACTAATAATAAGTTGGAAAACGACTTTCTAAACTAAGATGTGTTTCCAAGAAAAGCATCGAGAATACCTAATTTATGCTAGTTTCACACTCGTGATTCCAAATGCTTGTTTGCTTGCTTTGAAGTAGCGAATATGCGTTATTTAAGTATCATACTTGAAGAAAGTGCGCTTAGAAATGTTAGCAAGTTAGATCTGAAGATATTTACGGAGGATGGCAAATAGTGTACTTCTTCTGGCAAATCCATTATTCGCTAAAATACAAAATGACCGCCAAAAAAATATAGTTCTCTATGTTTTTGGTATATAACCAGTGTTCGTCGGTGTTTAGAATATAACAAAACATCGATATGTCCGTTTTCCATTGTAGTACAAATAGTTTCTCATTCTAGAACTGATAAAAGTCCAGAGTTACCAGAGATGGTGAAACATTACCCTATTTGGTCTGATGGGGGAGTGGGGAGGGGCGGAAAAAGGGTGCACGATGGTTCCTTCTACCATAATTTCCTCGGAACGACGAACGATAACCAGTTACAGCTGTTTCACTTCATATTTTATCTTCTTGAAATCATTTCGAGTCCAATTGAATAATCCTACGTGCAAAGGATTAAGGCTATGAGAGAGCCAACAAAATTTGCATTCTGGATGTACCCCATCCATTATTTTTATGTTTCTTACCTCCAGGTGCATGCAACTAATTTGTTTTCCATGAAATTATGATTTCCTATCATGCTTATATTTCCTTGTTTGAGGGGAGCAAAAAAATCGAGATTTATTTCCTTTGGAGAAGGTGTCAAAAATCTACCGAAAATACCTTCCGACAAAATAACTTTTTAAAGATAACGTAACCGTGACGCCATAAATGTAGCTAATTAAATTTCGTTTATAATTTCTGTTGGAGCCTGACATACATTTATAAGGTAAAATGTCCATTCTCTAGCTACAGAGATAATGCAAATATTTTAGAAGTGGGCAATTTGACCAAAAGTTGACGTTTGTTAGAATCAGTTTGGTGTTACATAGGTAGTCATCCTCGTCAAGGGAACAATCGTTTCTGAGAAATAAAAGTTCGGGTGGGCTTGTTATTATGGCCGCTCTCGATTATGCCCGTTTTGTTTCCTTGCACTAGCAATGTTCACAGAATTTTACTGTTTAGAAGAGATGATAACTGCTGATAAGTTCTCAGAATTTCAGCCTTGTATGATAATTTTGTCCTTATAAAACGGAATTCAAAGAAAATTTATCATTCTGTGTTATTTATTTATTTTTTTAAATCTGGATTTCAGATTTTTGTTATAGTTTTCCTAAAAAAATCGATCTATTTCGCAAAACAGCTATAATAGCAATGTTGCTCACTCATGGACTTTCTGAAAAGTGAGGTTTTCATTTGGGACTCATACGCGACCTTTAGCAGCTTTGGACAGGAAAAGCATACCAAAGCTGCTTCCCCAGTAACAGCGTTCTCACTCAGAGTTTCAATTCAAAATGCTGATTGTTTTGAAAAGCTTGAAAAACATCGAAAAACGGTCATAATACGACTGACCCGTAACACAGTCATTATTTGATTTGAACGTTACGCAAATACCAACGGGTCAGTCGACCCCTATACGATTGTATATTACCATCAGCTTGTGATAGGGGCCGAGATAATAACGATCAACTTGGAACCAAATTATTCGAATGCTACATTTACTAGCATGTCCACCAACAGACGAAGGTAGACGACTGTTCATTGTGTTTGGATATAAGGTTGTAGTATCCCTAAACAGGGTTCACCCATAAAAAAATATTGAAATGCAGTATTCCCTCTATGGGTTCGTGGAAGAAAACGTATAGTATTAGAAACAAAAGTATCTCGTGAAATTTAATTCGCAAAACTGACAATGTGTCGAAAATTTTATCGCTAGGGATACTGGAACTTCATAGGCAAAAACATAGTTATTGGAGCGATATGCAAGAGGTGGAAAAAATTGACGTCTGGTGACTAAAAACCAACAATATAAAACTACAGGAAAGCATCCCTCGGTACCTAACATTCAGACACGAGAATACGGTGGATTCTCGGACGTAGACTATGAAGTATCCACACGGCCCCTAGCACCGGCTTAAGCGGAATTAGATACGCTAGCTCGGGAGCTTTGATGACAGATCAGCTCAAACAACTCATCTGATGTTAATGGATGAGCATCGTGGACGTCGGATGGAGTAAACTCCTCAACTTGGGGTAACCTGTTAAATGCAAGAATATACAGAGAAACTAACCTGTAATGCCCCACATCGTACGGCTTCAATTTCCCACCAAAACTATAAACCTACAAATATTTGTCGAGTGACATGTACAGAGGGCGGGCCTCGGAGACTAACAGTCCACCAGCAGAATCCTGCCATATACAGGTAATAAATTGGAGCGATATGCAAGAGGTGGGAAAAATTGACGACGTTTGGTAACTAAAAAGAAACCATATGACACTACAGGAAACCATCCCTCGGCACCTAACATTCAGACCAGAGAATACGGTGGATTCTCGGACGTAGCCTTAGTATCTCAGCCGCGCTTTTATTGCAGCCGTTCATGTGGAGACTATGAAGTATCCACACGGCCCCTAGGAATACTGGAACATTAAACTTCATAGGCAAAAACATAGTTATTGGAGCGATATGCAAGAGGTGGAAAAAATTGACGTCTGGTGACTAAAAACCAACAATATAAAACTACAGGAAAGCATCCCTCGGTACCTAACATTCAGACACGAGAATACGGTGGATTCTCGGACGTAGACTATGAAGTATCCACACGGCCCCTAGCACCGGCTTAAGCGGAATTAGATACGCTAGCTCGGGAGTTTTGATGACAGATCAGCTCAAAGAACTCATCTGATGTTAATGGATGAGCATCGTGGACGTCGGATGGAGTAAACGCCTCAACATGGGGTAACCTGGTAAATGCAAGAATACACAGAGAAACTAACCTATAATGCCTGACGTCATACGGCTTAAATTTCCCACCAAAACTATAAACCTACATATATTTGTCGAGTGACATGTACAGAGGGCGAGCCTCGGGGACTAACAGTCCACCAGCAGAATCCTGCCATATACAGGTAATAAACTAGAGCGATATAGGTGGGAAAAATTGACGACGTCTGGTGACTAAAAAGCAACCATATGACACTACAGGAAATCATCCCTCGGCACCTAACATTCAGACCTGAGAATACGGTGAATTCTCGGACGTAGTCGTAGTATCTCAGCCGCGCTTTTATTGCAGCTGTTCATGGGGAGATTATGAAGTATTCACACGGCTTAAGCGGAATTAGATAAGCTAGTAATACGCTATATACCGGTAATAGCACATCACGTGACGTTAGCAAGAACCAATAATCATCAGCGATTCCTTCAAGGTCGCACAAATGCGGCCTAATGGCTCGGTCTTGAATTGGTCTATATTGATTAACGTTCACTTATGCACAGCAGTAACGTCTTCCTCTAGCATTGGGCTGCAGCTGTCACATCAAAGTCGTGTATATCAAGGCAGGTACATACAACATATACGTATACCATATACATATAAATACATAAAGATATAAGAAGTCTATAACCACAAAAGCTCGTGCAAGACTCACCAACTTTTCAGTTCTCGCGGGATTTACGCATGTATTTCTTAGAAACGACCGCTATGACGATCACGCTGGATATTAAATGACGCTTAACGCATTCCATCAACGAGGTCATCATGAAATTACTCAAGGCTAAAATTTCCATTGCCATACTAATTACTATTATGGTAATTAGCCTGGTACTTCTTATTTATTTCGGATTTGCCGTCGTCCGCCCGTTCCGCTACACGACCGGATTCCTGAGGAGCAAGTGCAAGGCTGCCGAGGTGAACCGGACGGCTGATCCCCCGTACGGGTTCTTGGAGTGTATCTGTACCAATCAGCCGTACGGATGTTCGTCCGTCTTTCCGTGTGTCCGGATTATTATCGAGTACAACTCAACAAATGGAAAGGAGCAGACGACCACAATTTTCAAAGATCATAAGGCCCTCAATGATGAATTACCGGTAGGCCAACATCATTTAACGTTTCGCAATCACACACATAGTTCGCCAGGTTTAGCTTAAACCTAGGGCCATAAAGCGATGTATTTCAATCCGAATCACGAAAATGCTACTTTTTTTTCGGGGATACTATCATATTTAAAGTTTTCATAATATCTCTGTTCGCCATACATACCGTAACGATCAAATTCAATGTAGTCCGCCTTAGTAGATCTTGGAATTTGAAACATATATATCAAGAAGATTTTGCTAAATTAACTTTTAAATGTAACATTATTTAGAGATAGTCTATAACAGTAGAAGTATGACAATGTATCTTTGCTCCATCCGGCTGCACTGTTCTAGAATGCTGTTGGTGACATCACATATGTCACTTATGTGACTGTTGGATCTTCCTGAATGCCATTTAGTTAGGCGCGTAAATAATAGCTTCACTTTAGTTCACATGTCACATCTCCATTTTAGTTTGCATTGCTATAAAAACCTTAAGCTGTCACTGAAATGCTAGGGAATGTGCCGTGCAGATCGCCATAGAAACTGTTAAACGTCTCTATAATGGACTTAATGCATTACTTTCAGTCTACATTAACACCATTAAAACTTTCTTTATTTTACAGTGTAGCTACATGCCGTGCAAACGGTCGCCATTGGCCAACATTCTCTCGGTGGAATCGTTTGTGGACACCTATGGCCCTCAATCCGCCCCCTACGACTGTTTCTATAACCCGGAGAAGTTGTTTGAAGTGATATTAGAGAGACCCTCCGAAACCACCGTCGCCATGGTAATGTTCTGGCCAATTTTAATCATCGTTCTTTGCGCTATCGTCATCGGTATCGTCATCTTCAAGGTAAAGACTTGAGAGCAGTAAATGTTTGCGCACATGTTGTCAAGGAGCCTCAAGTTATATCACTATCCATACCGGATATTTACGTCATCTGGATATCAACTGATGCGTGGATAGAGTATTTGAATATATATATAATATACCGTGGTAAAATCCCTATGGTATAGAGCTTTACTGATCCGAACCATAAGCCTATTCTGAAAAGCCTATTCTGTCTGCACCCTTATCGGAACGTATACCGCTGCATGGATGGACACACAACCGGCAGAATTCAGCGAGCGAAATTGCCAGTTCCAGAATTTTAAAGATAAGGCTGGCATCCCTTAAGCTCATCAGCAATTAAAATGAAAGCGAACAGCAAATGGTTCATCTAAGATCCAGTCTCCATATAGACGTAGTACATCCAGCCTGGTCGTCGAGTGTTTAGCACAAGGCAGGCGGAAGCACGAGAAGAAAGTTTTCCGAAATCATCTTATGTTAAGTGCGGTTGTATTGATAGCAATCGAATGCAACATTGTTTGTTTTCGTCTGTGGTATGATTCAGCTAGTAACCAATCAGCATTTTTTATTGGAAATCAGACATTTCAAACGAGCATTAAAGCACAATAAATGAACAACTAATATAAAGCGCACCTAGTGACCAATAGGCAATTCACGCTCATATTAGAACAGAACAGTTTGTTCGTGTATTTGTTCGTGGTAACCTCACACTGTGAACATTTTCTCTTGACCGTCAGTCGCCGCGATCAAGCAGCGAGGCCATTTCGTTGTGTCATGTGAGAGTGGCTTCGTCACATGACCGACAGCAGCCAGTTGATTCGATAACTGTTGGTAAATGTTCGGACATATGTTCGCGATCACCACACACTGAAGACAGAAACTTGTTTCAGGGCAAAACATGTTCGCAATATAGCCCAACTCACACTACGAACATTTTGTTGTATTAGAACAAAAAACTGTTCAGAACATGTTTTGTCTGCAGTGTGAGGTGCCCAGAAACAAAAAACATCTGTTCGGAACAATTGTTCGTGAGATCAAACTTGTTTGATATTGCGAACATGTTTTGCCCTGAAACAAGTTTTTGTCTTCAGAGTGTGGTGATCGCGAACATTTTGCCGAACATTTACCAACAGTTATCCAATCAACTGGCAGCTGTCGGTCATGTGACGAAGCCGCTCTCACACGACACAACAAAATGGCCTCGCTGCTTGGTCGCGGCGACTGGCGGTCAAGAGAAAATGTTCGTAGTGTGAGGTTACCACGAACAAAAACACGAACAAACTGTTCTGTTCTAATGCAACAAATTGTTCGTAGTGTGAGTTGGCTTTATCAAACAAGTTTGATCTCACGAACTTTTGTTCCGAACAGATGTTTTTTGTTTCTGGGCATCTCACACTGCAGACAAAACATGTTCTGAACAGTTTTTTTGCTCGAATACAACAAAATGTTCGTAGTGTGAAGGAGCACAGATATCCTTGGGGTAGGCTTGCATCTCCCCACGAGTGATACATTGTGTCTTTTTGTGCAACATTGTAACGATCGTCAACACCAATAAAACAGTGTTCAGGAATCGTTACGCCTTCTCAATATGTGATTTTTAATGAGAACAGTTTTTAAAGAAAATAATCGTTTCTTATCGCGGAAGAATCATTCCTTATCAGAGAAATTGCATATTCATCCTACTATGAAGAATCACCTTTTCTAATGTAAGAAGGTAAGAAATGGATGTAATGTAATGGACAAAGGAAAAAGACACACATTCGTGAGTAGAGCCATTATCCAAGGAGAAGTGACGTTTATGCATAAAAAATACTGTTTCGCACAGACAAAATATCCAAGTTTTATATATGTAAACTGTAACAGTTAAAAGTGACGTAATACAGCATCAACGGAAGTTTGAAATAGGGTTTCGTCTGTTGGCTTGTTTACAGGAATTGTTTAATATATCTAAAATATGACACTGAACTAAAATAATATGACGGTATAATGTCAGGGCAGACAGATATGGTGCATGACTTTGAAAACATTAGATTATCTTTGGTTCAATGCGTCATATTTGAGATATAGTACAAATTTCCTGCTAAAATGTATACGAAAAGTCAAATTTCAAACATCAGTCAACTATGGTATTTTTATCCATACGATATAGTTATTTGTGAAAAATTCAAATGAATACATTTCCAGAATGGCCAAATGCAAAGTTTGTCATAAACAATATTCAAGCTCCTCCAAGTTCAACCATCTATCGCCAGACTGATTTTATATATAGTCTTGCTACAACCATCTTCACGAGTGAAGGTGAAATCTTCGATCTTTGCCTTCCAAAGAACCGCTAGTATACAGCTAGCGAGGATGCAGCAAGACTTGTGCTAAGATATTGTGTTAGTTTCTCTGCATCAGATTAGATCTTTGATTGGCATGGGGCTTTCAATGACTACACTGAAATAAACCAGAATTTCGTCCTCGTTGATTCTGTTGTCTGGATTTTTCTATTTTTTGTGATTGTTCGGAATTGTTTTTAAAAATCCATATACACCAATCAGCACTCCTGTAACATATCCCCTGGAACATATCCAATGAATGCCCTGGAGTTCCTGAGATGGTATAAAATGCCATCACTGTCACACATCAGCTTTGCGAGGAAAAACGGTATTACAAACGTCCAATTACTGAAGATTAGTGCGTTGTTTTCGATTGTTTAAAAAGTCTGCATCAAAATATTATTCTGATACTCGAGAATTTTGGGGGTTTTTGCGCGCGTTTGAAACAACTTCTTGTTACTATTACTCACGGGATGTGTTAATGTCAACGTCAGAATTACGAATTCTGTCGGTAAAATTATTATTGATTACTTTTTCTCCGTCTGCTGTGCTTGTACCAGCGGAGGGACTGTGAGTAAGGCATTGTGATGAACACCCATCTGTGCACATAATGATAGCTGGTGATAACCGTGAAGACAAAATAGTCGAGTATAGAATATCGGAATTAATGTAAGTAGGCCTATATCACACCAGCTTTCACAAGAGCCTTCATCCGCCAGTTTGCCTATAGTAGAAAGAAGATGAATGAACGGGGAAAACAGTTCGGCGTTAATGAACATCAGTCTAATATAGTTATTAAAAGTCAAAAAAAAAACATTTTCCACAAAGTGGATGCTCTTATCTATTACCGGGAAACTACCCCGCCGCCGTCGCCATTTCAAACGTACATATCTCTGAAATCGTTGGAGATTTTTCGATAAACTTTATTTGCTATCTAGCTAGGTTTGGGGAATTTTTCTGGTTGTGTTTTCGTCTTTTTATTTGATCACTAGATGACGCTGTAGTTATGAACATTATAAACCTTTCTGACGCAATTTTTTTCCAACGGCTCCTTAGATTGTCATAAAATTTGGGTATAATGATCTTGCCTGACAGACACAGAACTGAAAATGTTTTGGTGTTGTTAGCGTGAGCCTAGTGGCATGATTTTGGCAACTCAAATGGTGACGTTTTTCATAAAATGAAAATTGACCCGTTTGAATGGAGATAAGTTGTATATTGGTGTATTCCAGGTTGCTAAACGTAAGTATGGTATGGCTGGAGCTGTAATTTATTAACTTTTGCGATCCAATGTCTGCTGAATTCGAAAATTTGTCATCGCCGCCATCGTTATTTGAAACATCCATATCTCTGAAACCGTTAGAGATTTTTTGGTCAAACTTTGCTATCTTCCTAGGTCGGGGGAATTTGCCTTGTGTTTGCATGTTTCCATTTCCGTTTCCATTTATGAACATGAATCTTTAATATTATTTTGTTATTCCGCCTAGAGATCTGTAGTCGCATACTTGCTCGGACAGTGCAATTTCTCTAAACGTTATGAATGGAAAGAAACATAACCAACTGAATATGTATAAACTCATTATTACTCAGGTATTCTGAACCTGTTTTTTTAGAATTTGAATCACTTAATAAGATACGTTCAGGAACTGCGAATTGAAATAAATTATGCAAGTCTAGGATAAAATTCCATATGTTCCTCTGAAAGTTGATCAGAATGGGATATCTATGATGGCCGAGAAGGGCCATCGCGTGTTTGGCATTAGAACATGAAATCCAAAAGGCGAAGATGCGAAGTTACGATGCGATGCGCGAAGGTACGATGCGAAGATGCGAAGATACGATGCGAAGCGCGAAGTTACGATGCGAAGATGCGATGATGGAAAAAGGCGAAGATGCGAAGATGCGAAGATGCGACGATGCGATGCGCGAAGTTACGATGCGAAGATGCGATGATGGAAAAAGGCGAAGATGCGAAGTTACGATGCGATGCGCGAAGGTACGATGCGAAGATGCGAAGTTACGATGCGAAGATACGATGCGAAGATGCGAAGATGCGAAGCGCGAAGACGCGAAGTTACGATGCGAAGATGCGAAGCGCGAAGATGCGAAGTTACGATGCGAAGATGCGAAGATGCGAAGCGCGAAGATGCGAAGTTACGATGCGAAGATGCGAAGATGCGAAGCGCGAAGATGCGAAGTTACGATGCGAAGATGCGAAGATGCGAAGTTACGATGCGAAGATGCGAAGCGCGAAGATGCGAAGTTACGATGCGAAGATGCGAAGCGCGAAGATGCGAAGTTACGATGCGAAGATGCGAAGATGCGAAGCGCGAAGATGCGAAGTTACGATGCGAAGATGCGAAGCGCGAAGATGCGAAGATACGATGCGAAGATGCGAAGCGCGAAGATGCGAAGCGCGAAGATGCGAAGATACGATGCGAAGATGCGAAGAAGCGAAGCGCGAAGATGCGAAGTTGCGATGCGAAGATGCGAAGCGCGAAGATGCGAAAATGCGAAGTTACCTGTACAATAGGAACATATAGGTTTATTCTAAATGTAGCCCGCACATTCTGTGAGCCTACGAGTCTACCACGTGGACTCATCAACATAGGTTGGAGCTCTTGCGCGTAGGGAGATAGGATTCGGTCCCTTTGGCGGAATTGTGCTCGAAATGTGAACAGCAAAATTGTGATTTATCGGAGCAAAACTGAACTAAAACTGATTATCTCCGTGGCAGATTCAACGATTTGTGTTGTACGAGGCAGCCGGGAGACAGTTGGATGTCAGTGAGTGGCTCTTTAAGTGACCATTGTGATAGAGTAATTATTTTGGCGAAGACCGTAGTTACCAAAGTGGACAAACTGTTGTTGTTGTACAATCTTCGTCGAAATTTGATTCTATGAAGGCCTGCTATCATCGAAACAATTCCTCTGTAAATTGATTCCTAATGGACAGTTGTTGGTAAAGGATTAGTCATATCAGGGAGCTTCAAAGAAGCTTTGTTACCACCAAGTATTAACTGAAGTTGAAAATGCTTATATGGTGGTCTGGCGACACCAAATGAACTACTTGGAAATCTCTATGGAACGTTATTATGGGCGAGCTGACTCTCAAGGTATGTACAGATACAGAATAACTGTGGTACAATATATATATGGAAGCCCATTACCTGTAATTGAACTTTTCTGCCGAAGTTTCGTTTCTGTCTATGCTGTATGGAAGGCCGATAGACATTTCTGCATGAACTATGTTGATATGAAGTCGCAGTAACTTGTTGACAGACTTTATTTTATTAAAGCCCATATTTACCTGCCGAGAAACGGTTAACGTGCTGAACTACTGCCATCTTCTTTGGACGACAGAAGACTGAGTGCTTTATTGTGATTCATATTGGTGATATTATATTTCCTTAGGAGAATCGTGTGATTCGCGGGAGCGATTCCTACGGAAGCCTGTTGCTCCTATATTCGCGAGTGCTATTCCTACGGAAGCCTGTTACATCTATATTCGCGAGTACTATTCCTACGGAAGCATGTTACATCTATATTCGCGAGTGCTATTCCTACGGAAGCCTGTTACATCTATATTCGCGAGTGCTATTCCTACGGAAGCCTGTTACATCTATATTCGCGTGTACTATTCCTACGGAAGCCTGTTGCTTCTACATTCGCGAGTGCTATTTCTACGGAAGTCTGTTATATCCACATTGGCGGTTCCTACGGAAACCTGTTACTCTTACATTCGCTAGTGCTATTTCTACGGAAGCCTGTTCTGTTGATAAACACAAATGCTACTTATATGGAGGTCTGTTTGATTCACTAATTGCGTGTGATATCGAGCCACGAAAGCCTGTTGGGTGTGCATCGGCGTGTGTAGACCAAAAGGTTAGCGGATTATCGTGACGCATTGTGTAGTTCCAGTGAGGAGGATCATCAGCAGCTGCTCCGTACCTGCATAGATACTGTAGGCCTATGCACTCTCACATGTCATTGTGTTGTCTCTCATTGCTTTTTTTTATTGCTCATGAGCCATTTTCTTTTCCTGTTGTAATAAACTGTTCGATTTCTTTCATTGTATGTCATTGTTGAGCTTGATTAATTACTGCACCGAAAGCCTGGGTTACAAATGGCGAGCTTGCCAGGATTTTAATTTCTGTACAGTTTGTCAATCTGCTCACATGCCAACATTTTTGTTTTACTGTGATTTTTCATGCTTATTACTGTGTATGCTGATGAATGTAGTTTTATATGCATTTCACTGAATGTCCTTTTACAACATTCCTATATCATTGCACTGTTTTGTATATGCCCAAAACTCTTATTGAATCAGTCAATTCACTTAGAGAGCCACCCCTGAATTTTCCACCATGTCTCTCACACCTCTGCAACATTATGCTCGAGACTGGTGTAAGAAAGAGGATTTTCTCCTTGAAAGAACTCTGCTACTTGCGGGTGATGTGACATACCTGCCTACGAGAGCTCTGTTGTCTTCACTGACTTCAAAATTCCGGAATTTGGAGGAAGTGGTCAGACGTGAGGATATTATCGAGAGGAATGAAATGACCTTGTTGCTCTGTGTGTTTGATCAAAGTATCAGCCGATGGATGGTGCCGAATGAAACCATTCGACTTGAATTGGGTGAGGAAGAGGTTAGTCTAGCTGTCGTCTGGCCTGACGTTGGTTTTGGGAGACGAATTGGAACCAGCGAGAGACTGTCTGTACGCGAGCTACAGACAGAAAATGGATGGGAGGATTCTGTACGTGACACCTTTCCTCTATCTGCAAACAGCCATGGCCATCGGACTGACAGCGAGGATTTGCCGTCCATTCTAACCAAATGTACTCTGGCCGCCAACTACCGGAAACTTCGATTTTTCTCGGGTAAAAGTAGCCCGGCAAAGGATGAAGAACCCTACGAGACCTGGATTGCTCAACTTGAAGGCCAGTGGGATGAATGGGCTGGCTTGGATGATGTCGAGAAACGGAAAAGGATCCGAGAGTCACTGCGCTCTCCTGCTCTTGATGTTATCAATGATTTGAAACAGGAGAAACCCCGAGCGACATCAAAAGACTACCTGATAGCCCTTGACATGGCTTATGGGAGTACAGAAACTGGTGAGGAGTTATTCATCCGCCTTCACAGTATGTGTCAACTTGAAGGAGAACTGCCGTCAACTTTTCTGACCAGACTTCAGGGAACTATCAGGCTAGCAGTCCTGAAGAAAGCCATCTCTGTTGACGAAGTTAATCGTATTCGACTGGGACAGTTCATCAAGGGTGTATTATATGACGAACTGCTATTGGTTAGTCTACATTTGAGGGATCAACTAGCTGACCCACCTACCTACCTGACATTGCTAAATATGGTGAGAAAACAAGAGCGTGAACTTGAAGTCAAGTCCACTAGCCGAGCCAAAGGAGGGAAATCAAGCAAATCTCCCAAAGCTACATTTCTAGCTCACTCAGCTGATACAACTGAACGTGACGATAATGCAGATGTCAAGAAGTGGCAAAGATGGCAGAATAAAGTCGGTCAGTTGGAGGCAGAAAATCGCCAGCTGCGCTCTGACGTGGATAGGCAGAATGCAAAGCATGAGAGAAAGCATGAACAATGGCCGACTAATCCCCCTGAACCACCTGCTCAAGACATTGGTTATCCATATCGTCAAGGCGGGAGACCCAGCAATGGTGGAAGAATGAACTTTTGTTTCAACTGCGGGTTACTCGGACACATGAAGCGGGTCTGTAACAACCCAGCTGACTATGAGACCGTTAATAGGAAGTTGCTTGAGCACATATTCTCTCAGGGAAACGGCAGAGGGCGCCGGCAGCGGGGCAGCCAGGAGCCCGAGAACCACTAGCCCCAAAACAGGAAAAACCCGTAACTTTGGTGCCCGGGACAGATATACCCGAAGGCTTAGTTGGAGACCATATATTGGAAACGTGCTTTGTTGATGGCCACGAGGCAAGATGCCTCTTGGACAGCGGTTCCCAGGTTACCATAGTTGTAGAGAGCTTTTTCAGGAAATTAAACAGAGATCTGCATCCTATGGAAGACCTTCGTCTTTGGCATGGCGGTGACGGACAGATGCCTTATCTTGGATGGACACAGCTCAACTTAGGGTTTCACAAAAGTTTCAGTGGTATTGAAAGTTCGTTTGAAACCACCGCGCTGGTTATTCCAGATGGAAGGAGAGCCAGCTCATGCCCTGTTATCATCGGAACCAGTGCAGGCATTTTTCGTGACTGCTATAACGCCTGTAAGAAAGTTGCCGGGGAGAAATATTTGCAAAGACTGAACATTCACCCAGTATGTGCTATGGCGTACAAGGACGTTGAGGCAAAGAAAAGTGCCAATGATGATGGCACCGTTGCTGTGGCTAAGCTGAAAAACTCTGTTACCTTACCACCGGGACAGTCTCGCAAAGTTACTGGGATTGTGCGCCAAAAACTAGCCAAGAAGAAAGTTGTACTGATCGATATTCCTAGCAGCGATCTGCCAGTTGGAATTTCTGTAGTGAGCTACCTGACAGAAGTGCCAGGTAAACAGTGGTACAAAGTCAAAGTAGAGCTAGTCAACAGCTCTGACCATGCAGTCACCGTCCCTGCAAATAGAGTGATTGCTGACATCACGATCCCTGAATGGCACAAGAGCTTTGACCCATCACAGTTTACCGCTAGTGAATCTTGCGCAGCCAGCAGCAATACTGCTACTGTTGAGAAACCATCTCATGCAACGTCTGACGAAAGTGATGACTGGTTTGCCAAGTTGCCGTTCAAATGGGGCCCTGTATCACAAGAGTGGAAACAGAGAATCTCCTCCAAAATGAAAGACAGAGCGCAGGTCTTTTCCAAGGGCGACTGGGATCTTGGTCTGACAGACCAACTAGTTCACAGCATTAATCTATCGGACGATACTCCATTCAGAGAGCGGTCCAGAAGGATTGCACCAGCAGACTTAGATGATTTACGACGCCATTTGCAAGAGTTGATGGACATTGGGGTAATCAAAGAATCCAAGAGCCCCTATGCGTCACCAATTGTATTGGTCCGAAAAAAGAACAAAGATCTTAGGCTGTGTGTTGACTACAGAACTCTAAACTCTCGCACTATCCCTGATCAGTATGCAGTTCCACTTATTCAAGAAGCCATTGACTGCCTCAACGGTTCTAGCTGGTTTACTGTGATAGATCTGAAATCCGGATTCTACCAGATTCCTATGAAGGAAGAGGATAGAATCAAGACAGCATTCACTTGTCCTCTCGGTTTCTACGAGTTTCAGCGTATGCCTCAGGGGATCAAAGGGGCACCTGCAACTTTCCAAAGACTTATGGAGCAATGCATGTCAGGCATCAACATGAAAGAAGTCCTGGTGTATATGGACGATTTGATTGTATTCTCTTCTAGTCTGGAAGGGATGGAAACCCGGCTCATGCACGTACTGGATCGATTGGCTGCCTATGGACTCAAAGTGTCCCCTGAAAAATGTCAGCTATGTTGTACGTCAGTGAAGTACCTCGGACATATTGTGTCGAAGAGCGGAGTTCATACGGATCCGGATAAAATCAGTGCCCTCCAGACCTGGCCCCAGCCGACGAATGTAAAGGAACTCCGGTCATTTTTGGGATTCGCCGGTTACTATAGGAGGTTCATTGGTAACTTTTCTGCTATAGCAAAACCCCTGAATCAGTTAACCGTTGGATGTGTCTACCCCAGAAAGCGAGGGAGTCCACCTCGAAAGAGACCCCCAGATCCAAATGCTAGGAGTGCTAGTGAGCCTTTTGGACAGCTATGGACACCAGAATGTGACAAAGCATTCCAAGTACTGAAAGAAAAACTTACAACTGCACCAGTTCTGGCCTTTGCAGATATCACCAAGCCATTTGTTGTGCATGTGGACGCTAGTAGGGATGGCTTAGGAGGCGTTCTATGTCAAGAGCAGGATGGCCAGCTTCGACCAGTAGCTTATGCGAGCCGAGGCCTCACAAAGTCAGAAAAGAACTATCCGGCTCACAAGCTAGAATTTCTAGCTCTGAAATGGAGTGTTACTGACCAGTTCCGTGACTATCTATACCTGGCCAAGGACGTCAAGGTACTAACGGATAACAATCCATTGACATATGTCCTTAGCTCGGCGAAACTCGACGCAACAGGCCATCGTTGGCTTGCGGCCCTGGCAAATTTCAACCTGACCATCTCTTACCGACCCGGATCAACAAATGTAGATGCTGATGCATTATCAAGAAGACCCCATGGCGATGGTCAGGTAACAGACTCTGATAAATTGCAAGAGATCACAGCCAGACTCAGTGGACAGTTGAGAGAACCTGATCATGTGTATCCCAAGGATGTCATCAATGCCATCTCCCAGGGCCATTATGCAACACCGAACTTGCGCCCTGGGGCAGCTCAGCCTGATGTGTTTGATGGAAATAACACTCTGCCAATGGTGCAGTGTCTAACAACTAGTGTTGATGCAGTTCCAAAGAACTATGCCACTGCTGGATCGAACTTGAGTACCATGGACTGGAAGTTTCATCAAGCACAAGATAGTGACATTCGGCTTGTCGTCGAGATAGTACAGGCTGGCAAAAAGCCCGTTTCAACTGATGCTCACCATCCTGGTGTGAAACTTATGCTGAGGGAATTCGACAAATACCAGCTAAAGGATGGTGTGCTATACAGGAAAATCCAGACACCTTTAGGAAATGAAAACCTTCAACTTGTTTTACCAGAACCATTCAGGGAACAAGCCATGCTTGCTTTGCATGATGAATCTGGACACCTTGGATTCGAAAGGACACTTCAACTGGCGAGAGCACGATTCTATTGGCCGAAGATGGCATCCAACATTGAAACATGGATAAAACAGTGTCCCAGGTGCGTCGCTAGGAAGACACTGCCCAAGGTTGCTGCTCCACTGGTGAACATCAGGACAAGTTCCCCTATGGAGCTAGTGTGTATGGACTTTTTGTCACTTGAAAATGATCGGGCGAACTACAAAAACATTCTTGTAATTACAGACCACTTTACAAGATACGCCCAGGCCATTCCCACCAGAGATCAAACGGCCCGTACGGTAGCGAAAGTCTTATGGGAAAACTTCAGTGTTCACTATGGACTACCGCAACGCTTACACTCTGATCAGGGCAGAGACTTTGAAAGTCGGGTTATCCAGGAACTTACAAGAACGTTGGGCATCAAAAAGTCCCATACAACGCCCTATCACCCTCAAGGTGATCCACAACCTGAACGTTTCAATAGGACATTAATGAACATGCTTGGTACTTTGAGGGATGAGAAAAAGGAACGTTGGAGTAGTCATGTAGCTGCATTGGTACACGCATATAATTGTTCCCAACATGACAGCACCGGATTTTCGCCATATGTCCTCATGTTCGGGAGGGAGGCAAGGCTTCCATTAGACCTGGCATTCGGAGTATCCCCAGATAATATCACTCAGCAAGATCATGCCCAATATGTTCAGCAATTGAAACAACAGCTGAGGGATGCTTACAAGCTGGCGAGCAGCAAATCTGATAACTCGGGTGCATCCAATAAGAAACGGTACGACAAAAAAGTTCGTGGCAATGCATTCTCTGCCGGTGACCGAGTTCTGGTCAGGAATGTTGGCTTACAAGGCAAGCACAAGTTAGCCAATGTGTGGAAGCCAGAGGTTTATGTAGTCCAAGAAAGAGTCCACAACGATGCTCCTGTCTACCGTGTGAAACCGGAATCCGGTGGAGGAATTGTGAGGACCCTTCACAGGAACATGTTGCTGCCAATTGGATATCTGCGTGACGATGATTCACCCCGTGCGCCAGCTAAACAACGCCGACCGCATACCCGACAATATGTGAAGCAAGCGGGTAGCGACTCTTCATCCGGTTCAGAATCTGAAAATGAACTTACCTTACTTCTGCCAGTAGCTCAGGCTCTTGCTCCGAACATGTCAGACACATGTATTCGTCAGTCAAACTTGAACGGGACGGCTCCAGAATTTGTCCCAGGAAGGGTCATTCAGCAGCATACAAGCAGAAACAGCCCTACACCACTTGTACTGCCGTCCGTGGAATCTGAAATCGCAGAACCAGCGGACTCTGGACAGCTTCAGGATTCACAACCAAAATTGGTTGAAGCAGATCGTACAGAGGAGCTCAGCAGAACAGATCCTTCTCCTGAAGTGTCTGAAACAATTCCTGTACCGGAACAGGGTGAACCAAGCCCAGTGATTGAATTAGTGCAGCAGGAGGCCGCATCAGAACCTGCTCCTTCGAGGCGTTCAGCAAGAACTGTGAAAGCTCCGCCACGATTCACGTACGATAGACTTGGTGAGGCTACTTATCATAAGTTGCAAGCGAGCTGTGCACACCCTCGTCGAGAGGGAATGTTTACCAAACTCGCCCAGAGAATCTTCGCGCGTTAGAAACTGTCTGCTCCGGGACGAAGCAGATTTGAGGGGGGAGTGTGTAGCCCGCACATTCTGTGAGCCTACGAGTCTACCACGTGGACTCATCAACATAGGTTGGAGCTCTTGCGCGTAGGGAGATAGGATTCGGTCCCTTTGGCGGAATTGTGCTCGAAATGTGAACAGCAAAATTGTGATTTATCGGAGCAAAACTGGACTAAAACTGATTATCTCCGTGGCAGATTCAACGATTTGTGTTGTACGAGGCAGCCGGGAGACAGTTGGATGTCAGTGAGTGGCTCTTTAAGTGACCATTGTGATAGAGTAATTATTTTGGCGAAGACCGTAGTTACCAAAGTGGACAAACTGTTGTTGTTGTACAATCTTCGTCGAAATTTGATTCTATGAAGGCCTGCTATCATCGAAACAATTCCTCTGTAAATTGATTCCTAATGGACAGTTGTTGGTAAAGGATTAGTCATATCAGGGAGCTTCAAAGAAGCTTTGTTACCACCAAGTCTATTAACTGAAGTTGAAAATGCTTGTATGGTGGTCTGGCGATACCAAATGAACTACTTGGAAATCTCTATGGAACGTTATTATGGGCGAGCTGACTCTCAAGGTATGTACAGATACAGAATAACTGTGGTACAATATATATATGGAAGCCCATTACCTGTAATTGAACTTTTCTGCCGAAGTTTCGTTTCTGTCTATGCTGTATGGAAGGCCGATAGACATTTCTGCATGAACTATGTTGATATGAAGTCGCAGTAACTTGTTGACAGACTTTATTTTATTAAAGCCCATATTTACCTGCCGAGAAACGGTTAACGTGCTGAACTACTGCCATCTTCTTTGGACGACAGAAGACTGAGTGCTTTATTGTGATTCATATTGGTGATATTATATTTCCTTAGGAGAATCGTGTGATTCGCGGGAGCGATTCCTACGGAAGCCTGTTGCTCCTATATTCGCGAGTGCTATTCCTACGGAAGCCTGTTACATCTATATTCGCGAGTACTATTCCTACGGAAGCATGTTACATCTATATTCGCGAGTGCTATTCCTACGGAAGCCTGTTACATCTATATTCGCGAGTGCTATTCCTACGGAAGCCTGTTACATCTATATTCGCGTGTACTATTCCTACGGAAGCCTGTTGCTTCTACATTCGCGAGTGCTATTTCTACGGAAGTCTGTTATATCCACATTGGCGGTTCCTACGGAAACCTGTTACTCTTACATTCGCTAGTGCTATTTCTACGGAAGCCTGTTCTGTTGATAAACACAAATGCTACTTATATGGAGGTCTGTTTGATTCACTAATTGCGTGTGATATCGAGCCACGAAAGCCTGTTGGGTGTGCATCGGCGTGTGTAGACCAAAAGGTTAGCGGATTATCGTGACGCATTGTGTAGTTCCAGTGAGGAGGATCATCAGCAGCTGCTCCGTACCTGCATAGATACTGTAGGCCTATGCACTCTCACATGTCATTGTGTTGTCTCTCATTGCTTTTTTTTTATTGCTCATGAGCCATTTTCTTTTCCTGTTGTAATAAACTGTTCGATTTCTTTCATTGTATGTCATTGTTGAGCTTGATTAATTACTGCACCGAAAGCCTGGGTTACATAAATATGAAATACAGTCTATCTTATCTTCTTTTTTGGAAAGAAAACCCGAAACATGATAGTACTCTAGATTCTCTCGAACCATTCTTGACATGCTATGTTCATCTGAACAGTTTCGTCAGAGGAATGGTAAAACTATATTGAATTAGATCTAGATGTGGACAGGACATTACTGTTAACTGTGTATATCAATGTGGTATGGTAAAAAACGTGTCCACTGTTTTGAAGACAATGTGAGCATTCAGAGCATTTTGACATTCAATCTAACGTTGTTTCCCAAATATATTAAAATAAGGCTTTTCGTCGACCAAAGCAATAATCTCCAATTAATTTCTAGCGAAATTTTGAAGAGAACGAGAAATTTGTCGCTTCAGTCGGATTAACGATCCAGGTTTTCTTTATTATGGAAATGTTTAAATACAGTCACGTCACCGGTTCCGATCTAGTGTCAGTTCCGACCAACTTCCCGAAACATCCCTTCTAGTCACAACCAAGATAACGCGAAATCTTAAACATTTGGTGCAGTCGAACAAGTTGATCTGCGTTCAAATCATGGTTAGGTCTATTTATATTATGCATTCATTGGTTTTGTTAGGGGAAATCTGTGCAGAGCCACCCCATACACACGAATACACCGATCTGCTTACAAACACCACGACCTGTAGGCCTGGGAGTAAAAAAAACACACACAAAAACGGTGTCGTCTGCCAGCGCTTCCGATCAAAGTGTTGATCAACCCGGAAAAGATTATGATGGTCAGTTGAATGAAAATGAAATTTATAGTTCACCAAAATGTGGTCATATTTTTGTTACAAGAGAAAATCCTCCGTATAAATAAGAGCACATTTTGATGAACTATAAATTTCATTTTTATGCAACTGACCATCATAATCATTCATAATTTGATCGGAAACGCTAGCAGACGACGTTTTTTTTGTGTGTGTTTTTTTTCATGACTACAGGCCGTGGTGTTTGTACGCACATCGATGTATTCGTATGTATGGGGTGGCTCTGCAAAGATTTCTCCTAACAAAACCAATGAATGCATAATATAAATAGACCTAACCATGATTGGAAGGAAGATCAACTGGTTCGACTGCACCAAATGTTTTAAGATTTCGCGTTATCTTGGTTGTCACAAGCAGGGATGTTTCGGGAAGCTGGTCGGACACTAGATCGGAACTGGCGACGTGACTGTATTGAAACATTTGTACAACTCAATCATTTCCATAATAACCTGGATCTTTAATTCGACTGAAGCGACAAATTTCTTGTTCCCTTCAAATTAAATGGAGATTATTGCTTTGGTCGACGATAAGCCTTATTTTAATATATTTGGGAAACAACGTTAGATTGAATGTCAAAATGCTCTGAATGCTCACATTGTGTAAATTCCTGCATCGCAATGGCTCGTCTTCAAAACAGTGGACACGTTTTTTTATAGTGTTCCATTTCGGCCATTTTTGCGTCGCGCGTCGCAGGCGACGGGAAGGGCGACGTCGCCCACGACGTCGCCCTTCCCGTCGCCCTTCCCGTCGCGTTCTTATAATGTTAAGAGATAGAACGCGACGCGACGTCGCCCTTTTTAAACGCGACGTCGCACTTCCCGTCGCGCGTCGCTTTAATCAACACGACGCGATGGGCGACGTCGCTCACGACGTCGTCCATCCCGTCGCCCTTCCCGCCGCGTTCTTATAATGTTAAGAGATAGAACGCGACGCGACGTCGCCCTTTTTAAACGCGACGTTGTCCACGACGTCGCGGGCGACGTCGCCCTTCCCGTCGCGCGTCCCGCGTCGCCTTCCGGTATTATAGGACAAAATCGATCTGCGCATGCTTAGGGAGCAGCTATTGCGATGTGGATCGTATGGCGAGGCCGTCATTTCATGAATGATCTCTGCCACTATCGATGAAGAAAATGTCAGCGTAAATGAATAATGATTATCCTACGGTGGCTCATAAGTGACATTGATATTTTTTTAATTTTGTATTTTTTTTTTTTTTGCATTATCACCTAGGTGGAAATTATTCTCACCTGGGTGGAAATTATTTTCACCTGGGTGGAAATTATTTTCACCTGGGTGATAATATTATCACCTGGGTGGAAATTATTTTCACCTGGGTGGAAATTATTTTCACCTGGGTGATAATATTATCACCTGGGTGGAAATTATTTTCACCTGGGTGATAATATTATCACCTGGGTGGAAATTATTCTCACCTGGGTGGATATTATTATCACCTGGGTGGAAATTATTATCACCTGGGTGGATATTATTATCACCTGGGTGGAAATTATTCTCACCTGGGTGGATATTATTATCACCTGGGTGGAAATTATTTTCACCTGGGTGATAATATTATCACCTGGGTGGAAATTATTTTCACCTGGGTGGAAATTATTTTCACCTGGGTGATAATATTATCACCAGGGTGGAAATTATTTTCACCTGGGTGATATTATTATCACCTGGGTGGAAATTATTCTCACCTGGGTGGAAATTATTTTCACCTGGGTGATAATATTATCACCTGGGTGGAAATTATTCTCACCTGGGTGGATATTATTATCACCTGGGTGGAAATTATTTTCACCTGGGTGGAAATTATTTTCACCTGGGTGATATTATTATCACCTGGGTGGAAATTATTCTCACCTGGGTGGAAATTATTATTGATAATATTATCACCTGGGTGGGTGGATATTATTATTGGGTGGAAATTATTTTCACCTGGGTGATAATTATTGGGTGGAAATCACCTGGGTGGAAATTATTGGGTGGAAATCACCTGGGTGGAAATTATTATCATTATTATTTTCACCTGGGTGATATTATTATCACCTGGGTGGAAATTATTCTCACCTGGGTGGAAATTATTCTCACCTGGGTGGAAATTATTCTCACCTGGGTGATATTATTATCACCTGGGTGGAAATTATTCTCACCTGGGTGGATATTATTATCACCTGGGTGGAAATTATTCTCACCTGGGTGGAAATTATTATCACCTGGGTGGATATTATTTTCACCCGGGTGATATTATTATCACCTGGGTGGAAATTATTTTCACCTGGGTGGAAATGGAAGTTAATCATTTAACACGCTGTTTGGCTGCTGAGTTCCCGTTTTGTCTTGGTCACGTGGTCCACTGAAAGGCGCTGGTGAACGAGCGCGGCCATTTTGACGGATGGTTGCATCAATGACATTGTGAGCTGTTTGTATTTTGATGGATCAGCAGGCTGAATCTGTGGTACAGACGAACATGGCAACGAGAACTGTGGACGAAGTGAGTGAATGTGTAGAGCTGTTTGGGCTGCTCATGGAGTTTATTAGTATAAAACGGTACATGGTCGAAATTTATGATGCATCGACCATTCAATCAGCAGCAACAACAACAACAACAACAACAACAGCATTGATCGATCTGTTCGCACCACGGTGCTTTTTGGAAAGAGTGAGGTCACCCACGGTTTAGACCCAGGCATACTTCAGTCTTTCCAAAAAGCCCCGTGGTTAGCGCCATGCGATGATGCGGAGTACAGTCATTTCCCCCCCCTGTCATTTTCCCCCCCTGTCATGTTCCCCCCCTGTCATTTTCCCCCCCTGTCATATTCCCCCCCTGGACATATTCCCCCCCTGTCATATTCCCCCCCTTATATTTACTTGTCCATATAGCTGTTGTGGGTTAAATATTTAGGTAATTTTTTCTTCCAGTAAAATAATGCCAATTTTTATTTATCATAAACTGTTACAGGAAAGACAAATGTTGTTTTTTTTTTAATGTAATTCCATCAATAAATTATTTGATCTTTTCCTGACTGGTTCAGTGGCATTCTCAATCGCAGTTGCGAGGATGTGAGAGGTGCTCTCGGCGGTTGTCCGTGCCCTCTCACGAACTTGTATCCTGACTTTCTCGACTTGCACAGCGAAGTCTTCAGCGTCATGACTATGTGGAACTGTCACATGTACATCATCACGGGCCAAGGATGTTGTCACTGCCCCTCTGCATGGTCTAGTCTTCCGCTGGGTGCATTCCCACCGAATACGAGATGGCTTCTCTGCTTTCTTTGTGTACATGTAGCCTTCATGTCATAGCTTGTCTCCTCCTCTGCTCGTCTTCAAGATCTCCATTATTGTAAGTGTTGATGTGAACAAGTTGATATGCAATCAATTCAAAGTGATGGTCATTTATACCCTGCCAGCTCAAAAGAGATAGGAGGGTGGTAATTTTGAGTAATAGTAATCAAGGGTCAACTCTTACTGAGGGGGGAATTCTTTTCACACCTACAACCAATTGTTAGCAGGTTCACTACCCCCTCCCCAACCTGAGATGCAGTTTTGAAACCCTTGCATTTTGACTTATCTGAAGATTAAGGGATTACCTGCTCACACAGAAGATGGTTTAATCTCAAAATTCTAATCATAAACTCACCCGTACCAGTTAATCTCCAATCAATAGGAGGCTAATAAATATATAATAATTTAAAAAGCTTAATCTATCTACCTATCAATTATAATTGTGCCATTCAAATAATTCTGTTACTTTTATTGGTTGGTAAAATTTGTGCCTATCTAAGACTACTTAAAGATATATCTGTGAAGAAAATAATTTAATTTTTAATAATTTTTTAAATCTATTTATATCTCCTACTAATCACTCATTGTTATTTATTATTTATTTATTTATTTATTTATTATCCATACTTAGCGCTGGAAAAGATCAAATAATTTATTGATGGAATTACATTAAAAAAAAACAACATTTGTCTTTCCTGTAACAGTTTATGATAAATAAAAATTGGCATTATTTTACTGGAAGAAAAAATTAACTAAATATTTAACCCACAACAGCTATATGGACAAGTAAATATAAGGGGGGGAATATGACAGGGGGGGAATATGTCCAGGGGGGGAATATGACAGGGGGGGGGGAAATGACAGGGGGGGAACATGACAGGGGGGGAAAATGACGGGGGGGGGAAATGACCTACATTGATTTACCTTTGAGTTTACCTATCTGGGTCCGGGCGAACCCCTTTGTAAATTTTTATTTTTCTCATTTTATTGCCCTTTTGCTTTTCAAACACTGAAGCGACCCCCCGCCCATTTGCCCCTTTTGCCATACAGCGAACCCCCTGCCCCTTTGGAGTGAAGGCGAACCACCCCTCAGTAAATCATGAATACGGCCCTGACTTGATGTATTTGATCATGTGTGAAGATTGCAGCGAGTGTCTTGTTTCCCGCCACCGCCACCGGTATCTTATACACAGTTGGGTTTATTTTTTTATTTTTTTTTCTTTATTTTTTTTTGTGATCATGTTTATGTATGTTGACTGTATAATTTGCTGGCCTGCAAACACTGAAACAGAGCCCTAGTCAGAAATTCATGGAGCATGGAGGAAAGGGAGTCCCAGCCATTTTAGCCGCGAGTCTGGGGCCCGGTAACCTCGCAATTTTGGGGTATTTCAGATCCATCCATTCAACCAAATGATCATGGTATTCATTAGGTTATATCCACAACAACCACAGTTGCCTGGCTTGTGGGATATTTGATGGTAGATCCATCATCCCTTATATATTTCCAATCAATTATTAAAATTTATTCAAATATTTTTTTTCTTTTTTCAATCCTATTTTAAAAAAAATCCTTCATTTTTTTCTGTGTCGGAGATCAGCTTCCAGAAGAAAATTAAAAACTGTTGTAACTTTTGTCCAGTTTCGCATCAATGGAAATGACTATTTGATATGAGAGGAACAAAAAATTAGAACAGTAAAAATAAATCAACTTGAATTTTTTTTATTTGAATAGATTTCAATTGCTTATTGAAAGTATAGACATCTACCGTCAGTCAGTCAACTGTCATAACTCCAAATATCATGATGTTATTTGGAGACAAATATTACTAGTGTAAAATCCATAATATTTTGCAGATTCTCAGCATATTTTTCAGTTGCTGGGAGGAAACCGAAGGGTTTTGTGAGTGTCACCCTCATGTTTTTTCTTGTCAACGCAACTCCTCCTACAGTTCACACGATACTTGATGAATGTTATCAGCACAGACTGGTAATGCGCATGCTCTCTTTCCGTTGACTCCAGGATTTTTCTTTCCTGAGTTATTGCCCTTATTAGTTCAAAATATTGTAGATTTAATTTTATCATTTTCTCAACGCAACTACACTTCGAATAAAGTTCAAATGATACTTGGTGGATGTTTTCGGCACAGTCTGGAGATGCACATGTGCTCTTCCCGTTGACGGAGGATTTTTTCCTTACTGAGTTATTGCCCTTTGCACTTCAAATACTGTACGTATATGAAATTCTGCTGGTTTGATTTTGTGAAGACTGCACCTGTTGTGGAGATGTGTGGCTCCTGTTTTTGACAAGGGACATTTACATGTTCATGTATACAGTTATTTGATTCTATAAACAGTGCGGTACAACTCCAAAACGGGGAACATTCCCAAATTGGGAAACATATTTCCTGAACAGGAAATCTTTGGCAAATATTGTTGTTCATTCATAAATTGCAAACAACACAAATATTATACTCAAATGTCATCTAAATTAGTAAGTTTAGTATTGTTTCATAATACAGTATAATTATTTTTTCTCATTATGGTTTCAATTGTTCAGATAATGCTATTATTAAATTTGGATCCTAATTATCGCAGTCACTGCACTTCTCTGCACATTGACCATCCACACAAAGATAGTTCACTTTGACCCTGCCGTCACATGATCAGTGTCTTGATCGTTAGCCATTGTTAGCCCGAGATATTCCAGTCTGAATATCATGGTTTCCTGAAATAGAAACATTGGTCAGCCCTATGGTGGGCTAACGATCCATTGAAACCATAATAAGAAAAAATAAGTATTCTGTATAATTTAACAGTACTAAACTTGCTTATTTAGAGGACATTTGAGTATAATATTTGTGGTGTTTGCAATTTATGAATGAACAAACATATTTGCCAAAGATTTCCTGTTCAGGAAATATGTTTCCCAATTAGGGAATGTTCCCTGTTTTGGAAAAGTTTCCTGTTCAGGAAATATATTTCCCAATTTGAGAACGTTCCCCGTTTTGGAGTTGTACCGCACTGATAAAAGGCATTATGGTAGGCCTACATCATGCAAATAATTTAACTTCACAAAAATTATTTTGGAGCTACATGACCATTTGGGCTCCTTTCAACGGAATTTAAAGCAAAATCTGCAAATGTACATGTACCTGTTAAAAAAAAGATTGACTATGAGAAAGCTAGACTACATTATTCTTTGAAAAGTATAGTAGTTGTCCTCAAGAGACAAGAAAACACTTATTATTGATTTTGACATAAGAAAGGCCAAGGATCACGTAATTCCCGAACACGGCAATGCTGTATTTGCGGTCAAATACAATAATTCATGTCATGAATATTTGAGGTCTACTTGAAAATGGATCTCATTAAAAAAAAATCCGGTTGAAAGTTGTGCAGGTTTATATTGAATTCAAGTCAATGTTTGGTCTTGTTTGTAAACGTATTTGTTGTCATTGGTAAGTTTACTATATTTATTTTTTTCATACAGGTATGTGATTTTCTTCGAGCTAGAGAAGTGGAGGTGGAGGTGGTGGATTTATTCCGGAAGCACAAGGTAGGTCGTCTTGAACAGTTGGCTGCAGCATTCTGAAAATGGCACCTACTTGTAGAATCGATACCTTGATTGATCATCAGGTTTGATTTTATTTTCAACACATCCAGGCAGGGCTGATTCCTATTTGAAAGTCTCTTAAACTGGACTATTGAATAGCCCATGTCCAAAGTACATAGGATGATCTTCAAGGCAAGTTGTATTCAATCTTAATAACTTGATATCTTAGTAGGGAGTTCAGCTCAAATTTTATTTTACATTATCATCCAGACAATCAAGTTTTTATCAAATTTAGTTCTGAGAGGAATATATCTCAGTTTACGAAATTGAAATCGATCAAGTATTAGCGAAGCTCGTGTCATTTGAAGATCCCTATAAAGGACATTCTTTCGGAACTCTGACCATATACTCCTACATTGGACCCATGGCACTGAAAAAGGGGACAAAATCGCAAAATAGAGACAAAAATGTAACAATATTGACCATTTTTCATATAATTTCACCAAAACGACACACTTCAAGTCAATTTTTTATGACGATTCCAAAAAATATATTTATTTTTCTCTCGGAATGAAGATAATCCGCTCATTTGCATAAATTTGCATATTACAGATATTCTGAATTCAGATCAAATGGACATTTAGGGGAATCAAAACAGCAAATGACCACCACCATATGTCTTCAGCTACCCAAATTTGAAATATTTGAGATATCTGGCAAAGTATCAGAAGAAGAAATGAAAGTTGCGATAAAAAAAACAAGATGGCTGCCACCTAGATTAAAAGCTGTATATGCCCCATGCCGGGTGGGGATGGGGGGGGGGGGTGGGGTGTGGTAAAAAAAAAGTAATTATCTTTTCAAATACTCTAGAAAGATGAATTCAAAATGTATACAAGAACTTTCCATATTATCTAAAACCTGAACACACCTATTCCCTGTATTAAAATAGTTTTGTTAAAAAAAAAATTAAAAAAATAAAAAAATAATAAGAAAAATGAAGATTTTGCATATGGAAAAAATAAGTAACTTAATTTAAATAAATAATGAAGAAATTAATTATCACAATAACTGTAAGAATATTCTGTTGAGAGAACGATATTATAATTATTTTTCAAAGATCATAACACGTATATGGTCAATACAGCTGGAAAACTGAAGACAGTAAATCTGATGGCAAAAGCTACTACTCAATTATCTCCCTTGAGTCAGCGGGAGACAGCGCCTTGAGTCAGCGGGAACAGGGTTGGCAAACCACCAATGTGTTTTCATACTCCCAACGAATTCAGGAAGTGAGGTAAAGGGGAGGTGATAGGAATCGGGTTCATAGGAAAGCGTCACAAAATGGCGGCAACTTCGGAAGTGGAGGGGACTGTTTTTTCCAGAGACATTTCGTGGAATAGCTGGCTTAAATTTATCAAAATCTTCCAGTTCAAAAGGCGCAGGATACATTCAGCTTTCCGACTGTACGCGTGAGACTAGCTGCGGCCTCCATGGTCGTCCGTCGGCCGGCCACCAACGAAGAAAATTGACCTGGTAAGTCCTTCCCGTGGGAAATTTTTGAAACCACGCATATCACGACAATCTACGAGATTCTCGTTTTAAAACCATGTTCGTTTGAAAGACATTTTTCCATTGGCTCCCTGATGACGAACGTCGGAGTTTCGACTGTTTTGATAAATATGGCGACGTCCGTCTTTCGCTGGTACAGTCTCTGGCCGAATTTGGACATGAAATGTTTAACATGTACGATGAAATAGCAAAGAGAAATTAATAAAAACCACAAGGAGTTTAAAGAATATTTATTGTAGGACACTGTCTGATAAAAACAATTCATTTTACGGATGTTTAGCACGTAAATTCACGCAAAGTTGCAGGACAGTGAAATTGTGTTTTTCATTAAATTCGTACATCATTTAGCCCCTGAGCTGAACTCCCTAATCTTAGGCCGAAATTAAAATATTGTTTTATATGGGGTAAACCTACCTACCTGGCAAAAGGCCCTTACTCAAAACTTTTTATCTCGCCTTACGAAGTAAAGGGGAGATATTGTGAGGGGGGAAAGAGGATGTCGTCGGTGTCCCCTGCCTGGAAATGATAAAAGGTTTTTGGTTTAGCAAGTTAAAAAAAAATCTAGAAGAACTAGAAAAAATATTAAAAAAATAAAAAAAATATGGGGGGTGGGTATGCCACCTGAGGGTACTACCCTTGGGGTGCTCCAGTGTTAAAATCCCTATGAATGAGTTTTGCGTTTAGCTGAAGTGCACATGTACATCTGTACTTAGAAAGTTTGTTGCAGTTGTCAGCTGTCATTGGATGATTATGAAACTTGGTACCCATGTTTCTTATGATTAGAGGATGTACCTGTGCTATTTTTGGGAAGAAATGTTAATATTTCTCCAAATTATGGCAAATGATGGAGTTTTGCGTTTAGCTGAAGTGCACATGTGTACATCTGTACATGGAAAGTTTGTTGAACCTTTTGTGGGATGATTATAAAACTTGGTGGACATGTTTCATGTTTCCCTAGATCACAGCTCTCCCGCAGTAATCCCACACGGGACTGACCTATCCAGCTGTATTCCCAAATGGCATTGTCCTATCCAGCAGTAATGCCACACGGGACTGATCTATCCAGCAGCAATCCCATACGGAACTCGACTATCCAGCAGTAATCCCAGACCGAACTGGTCTATCCAGCAGTAATCCCATTTGGGGCTGGCCTATCCAGCAGTAATCTCACACAGGCTTGACCTATCCAGCAGTAGTCCCAAATGGCACTGGCCTATCCAGCAGTAATGCCACACAGGACTGACCTATCCAGCAGTTATCCCAGACTGGACTGGCCTATCCAGCAGTAATCCCACATGGGACGGGCCTATCCAGCAGTAATTCCACACGACTGGCCTTTGCAGCAGTAATCTCACATGGGACTGACCTATCCAGAAGTAATATGACATTGTACTGCAATATACAGCAGTAATCCCACATGGCACTGACCTATCCAGCCATAATTCTACATGGGACTGACCTATCCCACTGTAATCCCACACAGGTTTAGCCTATCCAGCAGTAATCTCACATGGGACTTGCCTCCCCAGCTATAATCCAACACAGGATTGCCGTATGCAGCAGTAATCCCACACGGGACTGTCCTATCCAGTATTAATCTCATACAAGACTCATCTATCCAGCAGTAATCCCAGACAGGACTGGCCTGTCCAGCAGTAATCCCACAGGGTACTGGTCTATCCATCAGTAATAACACACAGAACTGGTCCACCCAGCAGTAATCCTACACAGGACTGGCCTGTCCAGCAGTAATCTCAAATGGGACTAACCTATCCAGCAGTAATCTCACACTGGACTACTCCATGCACCAGTAATCCGACGGCACTGACCTATCCATCCTACAATGTTGAAAACGACGTTAAATCGTACTCACTCACTCACTCCATCCTACATAGGATTAACTTATGCCAGTAATCCCACATGGGGCTGATGTTATTGTCTGTCCCACATAATCTATTCCATACATTATTGTCTGTACCACATCACCTATTCCAGACCTTATTATTTGCTCTACATGTATGCTTTCAATACTGCTTCACCTTCGGCGGATGACCCCGCAAGGCGAGATGTTGGGGTTCTCAGAACGCTTGTTATTGTATTATTATTTTTATGTTACATGTATCTATGGTAGTAGATATACATATAGGCAGGAAAAATCCCTAGCAAGAGTTTAAAGATATCGTTCTGCTGTCCGACCAACGTACACTTGCTGATGAAAGAGTACTTGAGCTCATTCTTGTTTATAGTGATATTGTTTCCCTCAATTCAGCAAATATCGAGAAATAGACTGATTGCTCCATAGAGCTTCTGAGGATTGACCTGGGGTGTCGTTGTGCACACTCCAGGTCATGGTTAGAATAGGCCTCTGCCCTCCAGAGTCGTAAGAGCCGACTGACTGGGGCACCTGTGGGATTCCCGCATGTGAAAAGGAATACGACACTACCCATGTGGTTTCCGGGTGTGAAAAGGATAGTATCCAAACGTCGTCATATGACTAAAGTAGTGTTGAAAGCGACGTTTTAATCATATTCACTCTCTCACTCACTTAAATCTACTTATAATTGGCTCTATAGTTTATTATTATTCATTTGAGAAATATGGAGTCTTTCTGAAACTTATCTTAAGTTGGAATTCGTATCAGAAATCTACATATTTCGGAAGCAGGAATGGTAATATTTTCACTGATTGGCACATGTTTCTATTTCCTTGAAGCAATATTAAGCTTATTGTCACCAAGTACGTGATCACGAAAAAGCTCAAATAAAAAATAAAAAAAATAAAATCTACATCCTGACCCAACGTTCATAGCAAGGCTATATCATTCCAAACAAAGAACTTTTTAATTTTGGCCTTATCAATTCTTTTTAATTTTATAGGACTTTACTTCCTTTAGTCAAATTTCGCATGTATTATTTAATGGCTGTAGAACTGAATCGAATGGCAAATTTGGCGTTCGATGTTTCATTAGTACAAGTCAAATATAATTTGATCATATGTTTGCAAGTATGGAACACCAGTAGTCCAGCGGGTGGTTGGGTGGGTTCAGGTTCCTGTTGCTTCAATGCATTTTGCTGAGAAGCAACAGGAACTTGACAATGTGATGTCTAGCACTGTAATATCACTTGTCTTTATTGCACCCTGTAAGCGTCCTGTCTGTCTTGTGTGCTGTCCTCAGTATTTTGTTGGGTGGATAGAGGGTGTCTGGCTCCATGCTACTTCAAAGATTTCTTCTTTGAAGTAGCAGGAACACAACTGGGCTGGGTGGTGCTTAGTTGGTTCGTCGTGATATAGCTGAAATATTGTTGAAAGCGACGTTAAATTCTATTCACCAGTAGTCCATTTGTTTAGTGTTCTACGGGATTGAACACTTCTGACATGGGCATTGGTGGAGTAGATGATGTAACATGATATCAGCTTCTGGTGTTATTCAATTACTGTTTGAAGGCCGGGCAATTATTGTAATAGCTCAATGTTCTCGAAAAATTTATGGGTCACCAGTTGTGAAAATTGTCATTGTGCTGTATGGTTCATATCTGTAAAAGTAAAGGCATCAAGACTCTTTGACAGCTGTGTGATTCTGGCGATTCAACGACCGAAAATTAAATTTTAAGTAGGAGAGTGGAGAAATCCATGAATGAGAATACTCGGAACTTCATTTTCCGCCTTCGACCACATGTGTGAACCGAGAGAGAAGCTGAATGAAAAGCTCTCAATAAAAAATTCAACATGTGACTGTAACTATCAGCTAGTTTCAATGTTTTGCAGTATTATTTATTGTACCCCGCCTGGCCGAAGATCCCTAGCGGGACTTGGGGATTCCCTTTGCTGTCATTCTGCAATACTGTCTTGCCTTATCAATAAATCGGGCGACCAATTGATAGTCCTTAAAACTTGAGTAGTAGCAGGATATTAGTGACAGAGCAGTTGGGATTGTTACAACCAATGAACGGACAGCATTCTGAGGCAATGTCGAACCTTTACAAGTGGGATCTCGGTATAGTTTGAATAAGGCCGAGTTCATACAGAGAAAAGCTTGAGGAAGAGCTCCTTGATGTTCTGGAGGGAAACCACATGAGGGCACGTACCTCTCAGTCAAAATGACGGATGTGAAACATGTAAATTCAAACTAAGCGGAGGGAATGAAATATATAATTACCTGACTCCTAATCTGCTCAAATATGGGCATATTCGGAAAGGTCATGAGGTCACGAATGCACTCCGGAATGTTCTTGAAACAGCTGGCTAGTAATGGTGTTTAGATATCCGTCATGGCATTTGATTTGATAGACGAGCCATGACTAGAGGTTATGGAGAAGCCTGTCAAAGATTAGGGAGTCCGACCTTGATCCTCTGGGTCACCAGGTCAACCTGTCAAGTTGTCACCAATTGCTAGCTGCTCAACCAGCATGACCAGGGTTCTATTCCTCATGTAACATGTTTTGACAGCTGGGCATTAAACGCAAATAGCTGTTTTGTAGACGGCTCCATGTGCAACCCATAGACATGATAGAACATATATTGGCATGTGGCTGATTACAGGGGTTATTCTATTCAAGCAAAATGGAATTCAAACTGTATATCCAGGGCCTGAATTTCGTTAAATTTTAGGAGAATCCAAGTTGATTCTCGCATAAAGGATCCGCGAGAATCAAGATTCTCATGTCGAGATTTGGAAATTTCGGGTTTCAAATTCCCCTTATGTTTGTTGGAATTTTATCAAGTAATTCCCATCTCTGGTATTGATTACAGACTTGCATCCCTATGAACTGAAATAAAAACATAATTTCCATGAAAAAATGAAAGACTATCCAGTAACGGTGGCTCTTTGGTCGTAAGGCTTTTCTTTTCGCCTTGCTGTCTGTCCCAGACAATATATCCGAGATGTTTTCGGTCATATTTCGAAGACAAGTTATCAGAGGGCATTGAAACTTCACAAAGTAGAACCAAAAAGTAATAATTTTATTGCAAAGTATCAAGAAAATTCTTCAGTGGTTCTCAACAAATTGCAAAAAACACAAAATAGATGGGAGATTTGTGGGTTATTTTTTTGATGTCAAGCCTGCAAGATCAAAATAACATAGCAAGATCAAAATACACAGATTTTAATGCAATGTGGGGGAAAAATTCTATTTTTTAGTTTATATACTGTGTGAAGTTTCAATGTTCTACGATAAATTGTCTCCGAAATATCGCCAAAAACGTCTTGGATATAATATCTAGGACAGACCGTAGATAAATGCTGGCGCATAGTAAAGGCTTCAGTGCATTTTTTTGCCAGAATTCTCGCACCTCCGAAAGTTTCTGGTATGGTTTGTTGTTTCTTGTTCACTGGTTCACCAGTTTCGATTTCCGTGCCTTTTTTATGCCCGTTGGATTGAACATGATGTGCCAAATTTGGCTTCAACAGGTACGTTGTGTCGCTCAAACCGTAGGCCCTAACTGAGCACATCGTTGACAACTTTGCCTTTGTATTTGGCTCGTATTTTTTCGCAATGCTTTTGGCATACTTTACATACGGCCTTAATCGCCTTATCGCCAGTGTCGTTAAACGTAAAATCGAATTGATCTTTAAGCTCAACCTCCCACTTTTGCAGCGCACGCACGCTAATTTGTGGACTTTGCCAACCGTCCGCCATTTTTACGAAGACGAGAGGAGTGCAAATCCGTTGTCAAGCGCAACGTTGACACGGGACTAAGGAGCTCAGCGATTAGTCAACACAGTGATCTATAGCCAATGGTTAACGAGGACACATATCCAGATGGGAAAATTAGACAAAGTTATTTCCCTTGGCATGAAAACGAAAGCAGTACCAAAGAATTTTGTTCTTGATCTGACGTTTCCCGTTTTGGGGTAATAAATAGACTTTTAGAGTTGGACTTCAGGCGAATCAATTTAGATTCTCTATTTTACATAGCAGGCGAATCTTTACGCGAGTCGATTCGCGGATTCGCGTCAAAATTCAAAAGTTGCAAAAACTGAAGAGTAAATTTTGGGATGTTTTTTAGAAAAATAAAACAAGGCAAGGAAAACCAGGACCTACATGTAATGACCAGGATGTAAAATATGCTCATGGTTTGATGATGATTTGATCATTGTTATAAGTCAGCAACGCCAAAGTCTGTTGACAAGCATGGGGGAAAGTGTTAAGTAACTTGAGGCCGAGGGGTTCAGTGCCCTTGAAATGTATAAATCAGTACTCTCACTTTATGCTTCCAGAAATTCTCCAAATACATGTTCATGGTATCATGATTCAGATCTGAACCGGCCCAAGTGTGATGCAGTGTACAAACGTCATGTTCTATTGTCCCTTCACTGACAGAACACGTTATCATGCTAATATTTTTTATACCATGTCAAGTATGCTCGTGTGACAATGGATTGATTATGTACATGTACATCTACATGTAACTATAATTTATGTTGTACATTTTAGGTGGATGGGAAGGCATTGCTACTAATGTCTGATTCACAACTGGAACAACTGGGTCTCGCCAGTTTGGGAGATCAGGTTCTTGTTAAGGAATACTGCAATAGGCCTACATGTAATTCCTCCACCGGAAACCTCCTGGTTAACAACCATGACAACTCCAGCAAGACTCCTGCATTGGAGAAGACTATTGAAGACAAAAAGAAGAGGAAAAAAGAATTACTTAAACTACTCTTTCTCTCCAAGAAGACAAATGAACCAGGGCAGGCAAAAGATGGATCCCTTGCAAAGAAAGCCGGCAGGCCTCGTTTGATGGAGAAAAAAGTGACATTTGGGCTTCGTGTTTCAGAATGTGATTCTTCAAGTATTGAGAAGAAAGCAAAATTGATCAGAAAAATTTTTTTTATCGCTGACAGTGTCAGTCCATGCAGACTATGATACCGTACTGCACCTGACCAAAAATGCTTTCTTTCCAGATGGTGTGAATCCGGTTATAGGGGATGTTGACACTTTTTCCCATGAAATTGTAATGGAAGAAATGAAAATGCGGTATCCTGTGTCAAAAAATCCCCATTCACTCTCGCTAATTATCACACGGAGCATCACGTGCCAGGGACTTTGAAATTGTATTTACTCTGTTCTACCTCTGTTGAAAAACTGGGATCTGATGAGAATAGCATGATGATTAATGAGGAGAGTTCTGATTTGGAAGACTCTGGCCTCCATGAAACGCCCAAGGTTTCTGTACTGCCTGTTACATGTATTGATCTTACTGCTGAATCAAGTACATGTACCTTTGACACTCTTCCAGATCTCGACTTCTCAACATTTTCAAGCATACATGTGCCACTGTGGAACTCAACACCAATTGCACCTTCAAGTACGTGTAACACTGAGAAACATTGACTAGCTCAGACCTTGCTGCAGACGGTTGCACTACTCCAAGAACTGATGGCATCAGCATTGAGGGTCGTGGCCGTGTCGTCCCATTGACTCCCAGTCATGAAATAGTAGGAAGATTGACTCCAGAATCTCTCTCGATATTCGGAGAATTGAACAGGTATTGTGTGTTGGAAAGTCATTGTATAATCAGTCCAGTGTAGTACATGTAAACAAACGCTTAGCAGTAAACAACATGTAATGTCTATATAAAAATACCCTCAATGCATTGATTGCTTTAGCATTGCTGTGATGCAAGAGATAAAACCTTCCTGCTCACCCAGAGGCACACATCCACAATGCCTCTGACTGATTTACCACACAAAGTCTTTATTTAATACATCATTCATGAATACGTAGGGCACTTGCTTGTGAAATTGACCTATTTTTCCTGGGTCACAGGGTCAAAATTGTTCCTCATGTCACCAATTGCTTTGAATCCATCATGTGTACATGTATCTCAAGATGGCATTTGAGTATTTAATTGGATGGAATCTTTGCAAATTTGGTATGTGGGTACATATTTATGTTGTCAAGATCTCGCTTGGGATTCTATTACGTGCGGATCCACCCATATGTGACACCCAAGTCAAAATTTTAATGCCGTGGGGTTGTTAGCTGTGAATATGTTGGACTATATGATATATATTCATTATACATTGTACTCTTTCAGCCAATTAGATGAGGATGATGTAAAGGTACCCCCCTTTTGTTCAGCTACACATATCCCTGAAGCTGTGTCGAAAACGTAAGTATTAAGAATTGCAGCGTGAAATGAAGTTGTTAGATGTACTGAGTTTTTTGTTATACATGGTTTCTGCTCCTATCAGACCCCAGTCAGGTTGAGTGATTAGAAAGATCTCCTATGACTTGATCAGGAGATTCAAATCCCCTTTCGAGGGCATATGTCCCAGAAATCATCAAAAATCATCCATTGTATGAGTTGGGTTCAGGCATACGGATTGTGAACAAACTCCTGGTATACATCAATCTTATTACAAACAAGAGGCCTATAGAGTTTGGTTCTGTCTGTCTGCCCGTCCATTTGTTTACTAACTTTTGTTGTCTGCACGATAACTCCAGTTTCCAGGTTATGGATTGATGCCAAACGTATGGCAAAAGAAGGAGCCCATTAATCATGGTCACTGCAGCCCGAATTCCAGAGAACTACACTCCAGTTCAGGGTTGTAGAATGTGACCCAAAACTCATGGCAAACAAAAAAAAACTTGATTTTCAAGTCTCCGTCCGTCCATCTGATTTGTTCTCCATCTGATGTAGTGTTTTTACTAACAATAAATGTAAACAACATATGTAATACCATTTGAACTGCCATACCATATGACTATAAATAGTTAAGCAACAGTTGCCATTCTCTTATCAGAAAGCTTCATACGATTATTAATATTGCTGTAATATTTGTTCAATAGGTTGGATTCCACAACATCTAGTAGTGATCCAGTAGAAATATTGAGAACATTTCAAAGCCATGTACTCAGAGGTCGACCTTTAGAAGCCTCCACAGATTCCTTTGTGAATGGAGATACAGTCCCAATTTTTGTGTCCCGCTACAACTTATTACCCACGTCTATGGAGGAGGTACTTTCGTCGGAAGTCAGCGAGTTTTCTAAGGCCTTGGAAGTAACCTTCTATGAAGAGAAGGCCCAAGATGTGGGAGGACCAAGAAGGGAATTCCTCAATTTGATGAAAGAGATGTTGGACGACACACATGAACTCTTCAAGAAGACTGCACATGGATTGGGTTACGAACTCCTGCAGACCGAAAAGAATGTTAAAAAACGTTACTACTTTGGAGCTGGGCTGCTATGTGGCAAGTATACCACCAACAGGCTTGTACAAATTAAAAAAAAACTAAAATATTTTGGATTGCCATATTTTTAGCAGGTTAGAAATAGCAGTTGAAATATAGCAAGATTGATTGAATATCAGGAGTTTGACATGTGCTTGAAAGAGTGGATATGAGCTATCCCTTCAAAAAAGGCCCACCCCTTGATGTGTGAAATTACCTTTGAACATGTTGAAGTACCTCGCTGACCAGTTTTCTTTTTCCGCTGAAGATTGGAATAATCCCTCTATTATTCGAGGTCCTTCAAAGGTAATTTTACACTTCAAGGGGTCTCTTGGGCCTATGTTTCTTTAAAGGAAAGCTCATATCCACTATTTCAAGCATGTTTCAAACTCATAATATTCAATCAATCTTGCTATTCAATCAGCTTCAGCTTTAGCTGCGGAAAGCTCGATATGGGTGCCACAATGATGTCAGTCCGTCTGTCTGTCTGTCTATCTGCAGGACTAAGTAAACGTTAAAAGTTTTGGACTAAGAAATTTTTTTCTCAGGACCAAGTAAATGTTAAAGTTTGATCGTGAGGCCTGCCCGATCGCCTAACCCTCCTATTTCAGATGCTCACATCGGACTACACATATTGATCCCATCCACTACCCTCGGGGAGCATGTCCCCACTCCTGGGACCCCAGTGTCAAGTAAATGTTAAAGTTTTGAAAATTCCTGTCACAGCTTCTCGGCCTCGCCTATGTCTCCTGAACTGAGGCCAGCCCGACCCCCCGAACTCTCATTTATTTCTTAATCTGGCTACCCTTATTGAACCCATCCACTACCCTCCGGGAGCATGTCCCCATACCTGGATCACTGAGCCCCACCCTATATCTCCTAAACTAAGCTTTGCTTGACCCCATACCCTATATAGTTTGGGAGCTCAGATCATCCTGTACACTTATTCAGCCCATCCACTAGCCTCGGGAGCATGTCCCCACCCCTGGGGCACTGAATCCCATCCTATATCTTCTAAACTAAGCTTTGCCCGACCCCATACCATGATATCTTCCCAGAGCTTAATGTGCTACCCATGGAAGCATGTTCCCACCCTCGGTGCACTGTGTCCCACCATCTATCACCTAAACTAAGCTTCTCCCGATTCCATATACTCATATTTTCCTGAAACTTACATCATGCTACACTTATTTAATGCACTGTCCAACTCCATACCCTCCTATTTCAATTTCTAATTTTATATATCTCTTATATGTGATACTAACCTGCTATTAGGCGTGAAATGCAGTGTACATTGTCATGATTGTATACAGGCATACATACCAAATCACCTACAGTATATTCCTTTATAGTATTTACTGATAGTTTGCTGACATTATTCTATTTCAGAAGTACAATATTAAAATAACCGAAACCCTGTTAGTTTTTAATTAATTTTTTTGATGATAAGGTTTTGTTAGGCAACGATATTCATGTACAACTGTACATTGAAAGTTTGCTGAACCTGTCAGCTTTCATGGGCTGACTATAAAATGTGGTGGACATGTGAATATATAATATAATGACATTCACATGGAAATATTTCCAAACAATTTTTGGTTTGATCAAGACCGCCAGAACCATCTACATGTATGCTTTGAAGACTGCTGCAGCTTCAATGTAACAAGATGTTGGGGGTTCTCAGAATGCCAGTTGATTTTAATTCAGCCAGTAATTGATATAAATGTGTACATCAATCCTAAACACAATTGAATTGAATTTTTAGAGACCTTACAGTACCCTCAAAAGCATACCCCCCCCCCCCTCCTCCTTGTTCCCCTCAAATCTAAACTACGCCTCACTTGACCCCATACTTTCATGTATTCTGGAACCTTACATCATTTTGCATGCCCCCCTCTGCTGCCTCCCCCAAGAGATGTACCCACCCCTGTGGTACTGAACCCATCCTGACTGCAATGTTGGAACGGGCGGTGGTTCTCTCCGGGCACTCCGGCTTCCTCCACCAACCAAACTGACTGTCACCATATGAGTGAAACAAACTTGAGTGTGACATAAGCCAAATTCCCTCCCTCCCTGCAATGTTGGCATAGTTTTGTCACTTCTCGACTGATTGCTCTTGTTAAGTGCTGCAACCCCAAATCACCTTGATCTACAGGCAGATCCCCATATTTAGGTCAAAGGTCAAGGTCACAGCTCTCTAATATATACATGTACATTCATGCTTTGTAGGAATCAGCCTGTTACAACAAGGGCCTTTGCCGTGTTTTTTGGAAGAAACCAGCATGGCAACCATCTTGGAGTCACAGGTGTTAACCCCAGCCGAGCAGCAATTCAAAGATGGATTCAATGTGCTTGGATTCGTGGATGTATGTTTGGATATCTTTCAATCTCTCAGTCTGTTAGTGAATTAATGCATCAGCTTACAATGTACTTGTTTATCCAGTCATTCATTTGAAGGAGTGTAATCCCACTACCAAACGTCATAAGTTTTCCATACATGTACAAGTTTATGAAAAGCCCCCGTTTAATGGGAGTGTTATGTATGCATGTACATGTATTTTGCGATGCAAGGTTTCCGTGATTCCGTAATTGTGATATTTCCTTTTCTGTTCAAAATCTATTGGTTGCAGTATTTAGTATTACTTTATATTGGAAAGCTAATAGGAAAGTTGCAATCTTAATAAATTAATATCCTATCAATGCTCCCCAATCGTATATGATTTCAATTGAATTTTGTGTTCGGAGTGCCCATCTCATGAATATTTAATAGTCTTATGACATCGCGACCGCATTTAAACTACTTTACTTGAGTCGGGCAAGGGGATAGATTCATAGACTCTGCATTAACTCAAGGTTACACCAAGGACGAGTCCATAATTCTACCCCGCATTATGGCGCCAACCTGGCTGGAGGGCGGCAACATCAGAAGATTCTCCCACAGTTTGGCGTGTGCTTCGGCTGAGCCAACCTGAGAAAGTACTTGTCATTACGTTCTCTTCAAAGCACATATCCAAATGGGGAAGCAGTTAGGATTTAATTTTAATTAGATTGGGAAAGTTGCTATTTTTATTCGCTGAGATGTATCCAATATGGGTACTGTTGCCATCTTGGTTTTATCATACATTCACTCAGACTGTTTGTTTGTTTCATCAGTATATTTTGATAGGGTGTATGAAATGATTTTGAATTTGAAGAGAGTTCATATTGGCAAGAGGAAGGTTGTTATCACATTTTGGTCTCATCAGATTTATTGGATCTTTAAAACCCCTGCCTTTATCTATTTGTCTTGCCTGTGTTGTAGTTGATTGTAAAAGAGTAAGGAATCATCCCAGTGAAAATTCCTGGCATGATACCCAGTACCTACACTTAACAAGTAACGAAGGAGAGAGCAATTCATAGAAGCTACATGTAGCTTTCCCACAAAAGTGGAAGCAATAGATGAAAGATAGCTTGTAAGGCCAAATAAATTAAATAACCTGCCTTAATTGTTTTGGTCCATAATCGGAAACAGACATATTCTTTCGGCCTAAAGTCACCATGACTCGTTCAAGCAAAATGAGACGTGACATTCATGAGACGAATGAGATGTTATCCAATGTGGCAGATGTTACCATCTTGGATTCATCGTTTTGCTCCAATAATTATATTTGGACAGTGTATGTTGACCTACATGTATTTATATTTCATAAGTGCCTTAATATCATGAAGAGAAATGTTGGTATTGGTTTTGACATATGTGTTATCCAACATGTATGTGTCATGCACTGTCACCATATTTGTATGTATAATCAATATCCCCGAAGACGATATGCACACCAGTAATATATTAAGAAAACACAAGAAGGCAACACTGTAACCCAGCAAGGGGTCGGTCCGTCCCCAGGAGCTAGAGTAAGGTAGACTGGAATACAATATGGTTCATGTGAAAACAAAATGTATCCGTAATTATCCAGCACCTGCAAGATGCAGAGCAGCACAACAATGCATGTTGGCAAGACTTAAATATTATTTTTGTACACCTGCCATCATTTTTTTTACGTGATGGCTGTGTGTCTGTACATCTGTCTGTTCATTCGTGTCTGGTCTGTATCTCCCCCAGTTTTCTGTCTACAGTTGCAATAGGTTGTGAGTGCATAAATTAGGGGGAGACTACATGTTGTGCACCAAAGTTGAGGTCAGAGGTCAAGGTAACTGTTACTCCGAAATGAGGAAATCATTGAAAATCGCAAGTTTTTCTGAATGGATACATCAGGCATGTCAGGAGAGATGTGTTGAATACCAAAATATAGGTAAAGAAGGTCAATGATCAAGGTCACTTGAAGTTACCCATCCATATCTTTCGTTGTCTGTGCGATATCTTCAGTTCCAGGTTATGCATTCGTAACAAACTGCCGGTATACCTCATCCACAGGGTAGGAAAGAACTCTTCGCATTATGAGGTCTAAACTCTAAAGTCAAGGTCACCACATCCTCGCTAAAACCAGGGGTATCTCTATCTGTATGATAGATATAACCCCTGGTCCGCTTGGGCAGTGTATCGGGATTGTGTGGCTCTCTCCGGGTAGTCCGGCTTCCTCCACCAACCAAACTGACTGTCACCGTATGCATGAAACAAACTTGAGTGTGACATTAAGCCAAATTCCCTCCCTCCTCCCATAAAACCGGGTAAATTGTTGTGGGGCATACTTGCTATTGAAGCCACTTTTGGCTCTCGTTTTGTGTAGGAGCTGCAAATGGGAGGATGATCTCCGTTCTTTATTGGGATGTAACATTGCTCACATTTCCATTTTATTCTATTTTCAGTTAATATGCAAGAAACCTGTTTTGGCTTTTTTGTTGAGATGTTCCGCACAGAAAGGCCTAACGCACAGACAGCTCCTTTTATTACTCAATCCAACTTTTTCTGAGCAAGGCACATCAAGACGTGTACTTGAAGAAAGGACTTACAACAATTTCAGTTCATATGTTAAAGAGGTTGCAGGTTTGTGTGTTTGCAGTTTTTATTTTGATTGATCGCATGATGCTGCCTTGTTCTTTGAGACATTCATGTGTATTAATGACGTGGAGCTCCCAGGGATGACCTGCGCTGTCATTGTGCACACTCCCGGTCATGAGGCAGAATTTTAGGGCCTCGGCTCCTCAGGAAGCTTGTTGTAAGAGGCGACTAACTGGGGCGCATGTTGGGTCTGGGTGTGAAAAATAATGTGACCTAATCGTCGATATACGTAGATGAAAACGATATGAAACTCGATTCTCTCTCTCCTATTCTTTCATTAGTACCCTCCTGATAGGTGCATGAACTCTGGAACTATTGTCAGAGGTAGGCATGTAAGTATGAATAATACAGTCTTTACCAAGTAAGATGAGGCATTTGGTGTACTAAACCATTGGTCTGTTTCTTCAGATCTATCTCCCTGTAGAGTACCCTATAGGGAGATAGATCCCTTGGGATGGGCAATAATTGATAATTGAACTTGTTTGAATGTACATGTACAGGGGTAGACCTGTACAGAAGTGTTGGCAAATTTTGAATGCTAAAAAATCTGTTTATAATACTGTTACATCAACCCCCTCCCAAAGAAATATCTGATATTCAGGGTTTTTTTTGTGTGTATTTGCAGCTGGAAGACGGCAAGGCTTGAATCTAGAGAGCATACTGCAGTTCACAACTGGTAGTGAAGTTGAACCGATTCTTGGTTTCAAGAACAAACCATCTGTGGTATTCCGAGAAGACCTGAACTTTTCATTACCTCGAGCAAACACATGTATCTGTCAACTCAGCCTTCCAGCTGGAACAGATGTTCCTCAAGACAGAGAGACACTGTTCGAGAGATTCGATTTGGCATTTATCAATTCATACTTTGGCTATGCTTGAAGTGCTTCTGTCATTCCAGGCAAATGATGATAGATGTATCATGGGATAGGGTGCAGGAATAGTTTTGGGGGAATGGGGTGGGGGTCTCCTTGACCTCTCCTATATCTCCTTTCTCAAACATCTGAAACAAATAGTTCTAAAATAAATTAAAAAATGCTTATTTGCAGTAAAAACCCAAGTGTACATTGTATAATCAATCAAACACATCGGTTTGTGGATATCAAGCGGTCACATAGACTTTTTTCATTCATCAAAAGGACATTTGAGCCCATTTCCAAGCTTCACCATGCAAAACATTTTA